>PVJH01002192.1:5342-158411 GCA_004026705.1 Nesogale talazaci | reverse complement strand
CCCAACATTCTATTTTAAATGTTGATTATGTGAAATCATTCTCTTGCTCAAAATTTTTTTCATGATTTAGAGGGAACCGACAGCAAAGATGGATATATACCCCACTCCCACACCCAAGGGGAATGAACAACAGAAACGTGGGCAAAGGGATACAGTGTAAGATATGAAATAATGAGAACATATCATTTATCAAGGGTTCATGGGGCTGGGAGGAGGGGGGAGGGAACAAAGAGCTGATACCAAGGGCTCAAGTAGAAAGATATGTTTTGAAAATGATGATGGCAACATATGTACAAGTTTGCTTGATATAATTGATTTATGGATTGTTATAATATCTGTAAGAGCCCCCAATAAAATGATTTAAATTTTTTAAATGTTTAATTAATTTTTTTCATTATTTTAATCCCTAGGATAAAAATCTTAACTTTCCAGTTGAGTCCTTAATACCTGCAATTACTGACCCCAATAAATCGTTCCAACATCTTCCTCACTCCTTGTCCATTTGAAGGCACGGTTCTCGCCACACTGTGTCAGCATGACTCTGAGCCATCACTAGTGCCTTTGCTCCCCAGGTTCCCTCAGGGAGCTCTCTCTTTAGTATCGATCCGAGTTCATGCTGCTCACACTCCAAGGTTCGTTCTCTGTCTCTCTCTCTCTCTCTCTCACTTTGTATTCTTGTAACATTTACTCTTCACTCATGTGGCTCTCAAATACAGACCTTGTAACTACTGCCTTAGATTTCATGCTTATGGTTGAGTGTTCATGTCTTCCCAAGTGACTGTGACCCAGGGTGGCACAGACTCCAGATCTCCTATCAAGGTTGAGCGACTGGCATTGGCCGCCTACAGAAATACACAGAGACATGCCCTGAGGGCTCAGTGCAGCATTGATGACTGAGGTCCGTCACAGGCAGAGAGCGGCAAACGGCCGTGTGGCTGCCTGGTTGCATCTTTTTGGTCCCTGCTCTTTCCAAGCCACTGCGAGCCTTCGGGCTTTCTATTTTAAAAATGAAGGGTCTGAGAACCAGATAATCGACAAATTCATTCTAGTTAAAACATTGTTCAGTGGACTAGTGAGGTAAAAGCCAGAATATGCCGGGTTACAAAGGAAGTAGGTAGTGAGAAGATGAAAGTACTTATGAAACTGAGAGAGAAATAGGGGGGGGGAAAGGCAACATAATGAGGTGAAAAGCTCTTTTCAAAAAGTGGGGCTTTTTTGTTTTGTTTTCCCTGTTTACTCCATTACAGGGTATTTTCAGACTGTATTTATATCCTTGGGCTTTGGCAATTAAGTAAAACAATCTCTACACCTTAAGATACCCACTTTCAAGAAGAATATTTATGCACAGGAAAATCTTGATGCATATATTAATAAAACAAGCATGAGAAGTTGAAATGCAGAAGAACCAAGAGCCAAATATGTGTATTTTGAAGTGAACCCACCTGCTCCACAAACCCTTTCTCTACACTGGCTGCTAACGCCTGGGCTGTCCAGGCCTGCTAACCATTCCAGAGCCAGGTCCCGAGGTGAGGCTGGCCATGGATGTGATGGATCAGACAAGAATGGGAGAAAACTCCCCCCCCCCCCCCCCGCACTTTTATCCTACTTGAGCCAATGCGGCTATCTTTATTGATCTCTACATGGAGGGGAAAGAGATGGGAACGCAGAGATAATAAAGGCGTATTTAGGGGCTGAGCCCTGGTGGCGCAGTGGCTGTGTGTGGGGCTGCGGCCCACTGGGTTGAAGGTTCAAATCCAGCAGCAGCTCTCCAGGAGCAAGGCTGGGCCTCCTACTCCCACCACCAGAGGGCAGTGATGCCCCCCCAAAAAGGAGTATTTATTAATTGCCTACTCTGTGCTTGCATTTGCAATGAAGACCTTAAATTAAACCTCAAATCCACTGCTGCGGAGTTGAATCCAATTCACAGTGGCCTTACTGGACAAAGGAGACCTCTCCATGGGGGCATTCAAGGTTGTGAATCTGTACACATCTTCCTCCGACAGAAAGGCTGGTGTTTTCAAACTGTTGACCTTGAGGTTTGCAGCCCGACTCGTAATCACTCCACCAACACACACTCGGAGGGTTCCAAAAGTACACAGAAAGATAGAGTTGATAGTGAGGGCTATTTCCCATGGACTTTGGTAGCCCCATGCTACAATTCTGCAACAACAGTAACAACAAGCAAGAAATAAGTAGATATATATATATATATATATATATATATATATGCTATTTGGGAGTGGAAAGACACTTTCTCAAGTGTGGGCATATGCATATACGTATTTGTATGTGCTGAGTATATCCATATTTACAATATTTACATGGGGGCAAAGATATGGATACTTCTAGACATAACCAAACACCTTGTGGGGTTGAGTTCTGGAGTTTGAAGTCTCACAATCATAGTCTCATGTGGGAGAACTAGGTCATTTGGTGTAACTTAGTTCATCAAGATACCACTTTACAAATGAGAGGCAAGTAATGTCTGGGGTCTTAAAAGCTTGTGAGTGGCCATTTAAGATACAACTATTGGTGTCTTGTTGTCGAGAGCAAAGGAGAGTGAAAGAAACCACAGGTAACCACATGCTGCCAAGGCCTGACAGCAAGGAATCAAATAGATATCTGTGGACCGGCCTTCGCAGAAGCCTCATTCGGAATAGCCAAAGGGTGAAAACAACTTAAGTGTCCGATAACAAATGACTGGCGAAGTAAAATATTACACACACACACACACAATGGAGTATCATTCAATCATAAAGAAAAATAAAGTCCTGCGACATGCTATAACATGGTTGCATCTTGAAAACATTGTGGAGTGAAATAAGTTAAAAACAAACATTGTATGACCCCTACTTACATATCCAGAGTATACAAAGCTATCGTGGGAAACTTTTAGCTGACACCAGAGGCTGGGGTGAGGAAGGGATAGGAAGTTATTGCTAAAGGGGTACTGACTATCTGTTGGATGAAAAAATTTTGAAAATAGATATTTGTGATGGTTGTACAATAACAGGGAAAATGTCATTCATGTCATTGAATTGCATACTAGAAAATTATTAATGTGATAAAATTTTACTATATTTCACCACAGTAACGTTTCAAAGACAGAGCATGATTGCCATATTCCTTCTCTTCACTGATTTAAAAATAAATTGCCCATATACATGCATATCATTGGGCCTATAATATATAAAAATGTATCGTAGGGCCTATAATACATAGAAATGTAATACACGGGACAATCATAGCCCAAAGAAACAGTGAGAGCAACTGCACTCGAAGTAAGAAATGGCACCAGAGGGGTAAGTGGATTTGTAGAAAGGAAGGAAAGCAGACATGACAAAGAAGAAGGCTAATAACAATGTAAACTCCATAAATACATACATTTATTTTTTGTCTCAGTTAAAAAAACTAATTCTGTAAACTGTAAATGTATTGTTGAAATATATAGCAGCATGTATAACAAAAAGGGAGACCGTTTTTTTTTTTTTTTTTTGGCATCACTGCTCTCCGGTGGTGGGAGTAGAAAAGGGAGACAGTTTTATATAGGAATAAAGGTTCCATAAATCACTAGAATTAAGTTAATATAAATCTGAAGTAGATTCTGAATAGTTGTAAAAGCCCTAAATCATCTTTAAGAAAATAACTTAAAAATCCTTAAAGAAATTAAAATATGACACTAGAAAATATTGACTTCATGCAAAAGGAAGCAGTAAAGGAGAAAAACAGGGGACTAACCGCCCCCTCCCTGCCACCACACATAAAAAGCAGCATAGAAAGTAAAAAGCAAAAGGCAGATGTAAATCTAACAATACAAATGACATTAAATGTGGACAGATTAAATAATGAAGAGGCAGACCACCGAATTAAAATTTTTAAACAATAACCACAACAAAAATAAGATTCACCTAAATACTGTATATAGGAGACATACTTTGAACTCAAGAAACACTAACATGGAAGTAACTGATGGAAAACCCTAAAATAGCTAGCATGGCTATCCTAACCAGTAAGAAACCAAGCCCACCATAAGGGAATTAATTCCAGCCTCTGTACAGGAAACCCTGAGCCATCCGGCAGGCAGACAGCCTCACTTGTCTCCTGTGGAGGGCCTGGTGGGTTCAAACCACAGACTTTGTGGTCGGCGGTCCAACGCTTCCTCAACCGCACCACTTTCGTTATAAAGTCGACTTTAAAATCATCAAAAAGTATTATTAACGGCAAAGAGCATTTTTAATGATCAAAGAATCAATCCATCGGGAAGATATAACAATGATAAACATATATGCAAATTACGAAGTTTGGGGAGGTGCAACGGTTGCAGAATGAGAGGTCAGTGGTTCACACCTGCCAGCAGCTCAGTGGGAAGACGTGACAGCCTGCTTCCGTGCAGGTGTGCAGCCTCGGCAGCCCGAGTGCAGCGCTCCTCAGTCTTGTAGAGGCACAGAGAGACTCCAGCTGACAGTGATGGGTCTTCTACGCAATGCAAAACGCAGGAAGTCCGAGCTGACCGAATTAAAGGGAAAAACAGATCGACGCCTCACTTTCATTAACAGAGCAAGTATGTAAAAGGACAATGAGGAAATAGAGGACTTCAACTTTGTAAACTAATAAGACCTTACAGATATCTACACAATACTCCACCCAACAACAGGAGAGTACATTCTTCTCAAGTGCACAGGAATATTCTCTAGGCTAGCTCATACATCTGGACATAAATTCAACAAGAGATGAAAAATATGTAAAGTGTGTGCACCTACCACAGTGAAATTGAATTAGCAATCAAGGACAAGAAAAATCTGGGAAATTCACGAATGTGCAGAAATTAAACAGCATACTCCTGAACAACTAATGGGCCAAAGAAGAAGAAAAAGGGAAATTAGAAAACACTGCCAATGAATTTTAAAAATAAAATGCTAACTTACAGGATGAAATTAAAATAGTACTTAAGGGAAATTTATAGCTATAAATGCTTTTGTTTCAAAATTAAGAAAGAGATTCTAATATGAAAAGGTTCCTTAAGCACATTAAGAGATAAATAGTAGTCATAGAATTGGGGGGTGGAGGGGGAAGTAAAAGCAAAATGGAGGGGGTTCTTATTTTAAATATATGAAGGAACAGTCATTTACATTACAGCTATTGGCCTTCTCCCATCTGGAGCAAAGGTGAATGGAGGAACCAAAGACTCAAGGAAATAATGAGTCCCCAAGACAAATGGCACCCACAAACCACAGCCTACCCTAGCCTGAGACCAAACCAGATGGTGCTAAAGGATTGTTGACTGCCATGTAAACTTTCACCTACAACACAATAACATCCAGAAAAAGTAAAGTGGCTACTGACACGACACACTTGAATTCATTTTCTAATAAAGAAACAAGTAGAATGAACATACTGCACTCCAAAAGGAATCTTCCAGAGACATCTGCCTTCTCTTTAACATTCAACTCAAGGCCTGAGAAAATAGACTATCTACACTAATTTCAAATGGTGTTTTTGTGGTCTTATTTAAAATCTAGACATTTCCTGTTATGAGTGTTGAATAGGAAATCTCGCACCTACTTCATCTTTTCAACTATTCATAAAAGGAAACAAAATACAGAGATGACGGCTATCTGCTAGCACTTGAACAATGCCAACAGTATCAAGAGATTAGCCAAAAGAAACAGGTTATAGAAGCAGGGAGTAAAAAGAAGCTTCATGGAACCTGATATAAGTCACTTAGTGCAAATATATCCTGCTTTAGACTCTGGTTCTCTAATTTGTCCTTCCAAATGCCATCAAAGAATTCAACTCTGTGAGATGGAAAAGGACTATATAAATGGGTCTTAGTGACCTTGTAATTACAAAGAAAAAAATACACGGTAACTCCATTTCTTTGGGAATGGCCTAAAATTATCCAATGAAAAAGTCACTGAGGTCATATCTTTGTCTATTATTGGGGAATCATGAAAACCCAATTTTAAGAAGCCTTACAAATGCTGCACAACCTGTGAACTTACCACATATGTGCTTTAATACGTACAAAGGGAGAAGAGATTAGGAGAAGTGATCATTTTCATTGCCGGTCATCTCACTTTCTACTTCCTCTCTAGAGAAAAGCTTTGCTTATGGTTTTAGAACTTTGGATGCATATGGAATGTTAAATTGTTGATATTTAAGGTGGCATGAGGCCAGCCCTAGCTTATTAAGGCCCCACGTTAATCTGGGAAATTGCGATAACCCCTAATTCCTTGCTGGGCTTCTTTAATCCAATAAAAATGAAAGCCCATCAACAGACCCAATGTTCGTGAACATTCAGAAAGATGCAAAATCAGAGATGTTTGTTTCTGATCACCAAGTACAATTTCCCTCTTGGGAGTCTATTAGGCTGTTCGGAATTGGTAATTTCCTTGAAGTACTGTCACTTTTAATAGGTATGTGTCTTGGCAGAATAGGCTCGCTTCATTCTGACAGTGACAGAAAGCTCGCTAATGAAGTAGTTTGACCAGTTTCTTTCTGAAAATCTGAAGAGAGGAAGTGCTGCATTTAAAAGGCTGCATATTATACATAATGTAGTTCACTAAATAATAAATTCAGGAATTGTCATTCTCTTTGATAGTTCTGAAAACCACTCCCGATAAAGGAGCTTTTACACACTTGCTTTGCCCTTTCGTCTTCATTTACCTGTCAGGATGCACAGAAGAGAGCACAAAGACAAGGAGGATGACATCCAGGATCCCGTCTGGGAAGGGGTAGGCTACGCCATCATCACATACATCGTGAACAAAGGCAGAACACGGGGCTGCCCTGTAGGATGAGTGTGACTGTCAAGATGAAGGAACAAAGAGCAAAGACAGTCATTAGGCGACTTCCAGGATCTTTCCATAAATAAAAAGGTCAAGTCTCTTTCTTTCCAATGTACCTTTGCTCTGTAATTCTGCAGGCACTTTATTTCCAACCCAGTCTTCAGTGAGATTATTTTGAACAGCCAAATATTACGCATTTTGCCTTGACAACAAATAGTCTGTGAAATCACGCTGGAATTTTAAAAGTGAGGGAAGCCGAGAAAACACTCCGGGCCAGGGGGGCACAGTGGCTGCAGGCCTCCCCTCTGCCGTTTCCCTGGCACTGAGACCGTCCTCAGCTGCCTCTCTCTGCTTCTCCACTGTATCTTTTGACTTAAAATAAAATCGCCCATTCTGCACAATCAAAATTAGAGAGAGATGGCATCTGTGCAGTCCTCGGACTCTCTTAACAACAACCTAACTGTATACTTTGAAAGGGTACATTTTATAGTCTATGAACCATGTCTCAGCAAAACTGCTTTTTTAAATTGCACCGAAGTACACACACATTTGCAGACACACACAAAATGCCGACAAAACCAACACTTGTCAAAAAAAAAAAAAAACCCAACACTTGTCCTCCTTTGATCCGCTGTAAATTTGCTCTAGTTTTTAATATTTTCTGCATATGAAAGACTGGAGAGGTAAATCTATAGACAGTAACTGGATTAAGGGTTTCTTGCCCACATGGCAGGGTAGGTTGAGGAGGAAATGGGGAGTTGATAATAATCAGTATAAGAGAGAAAAAAAGTTCTAAAATTGTGGTGATGATTGTACAACTCTCTATAATATAACTGAACTATTGAATTATATGATATTAATTAGATGTTGTGGCAGTGATGTAATCTTACGTCAATTTGAGAATTATGAGTGTAGGGTTGGAGTCTAGCCTGTCAATCTGGAGATAGCCTATGAGACCTCTGTGTAGGCATGGGCTTCTCCTGATTATTCTGGGAAATCTGACCATATTTTCCCCTTGGAGGTGAGAGACTCATAACTCAGTCCCTTGGAGATGCTCTGTTGACAAGACACAAGGCTGACTCCCTGTGAGACATCCTGAAGGAGAAGCCACATGGGCTTATCTTGATGTAACCAGACCTCTGAAGCCGGAAAAGCCACATAGAGACTCCTGCCAGGACTGAGATGCTTCTACCACCACTGGATACACAAGACTCTGCACCCACTGACCTGTGATTGTCCTGGCGTCATTGCATGTGCTTTGTGAGTCTTAAGAGGATTTTATAGATTGGTATCGGACATATGGGCTAATATAGGAGTTATGACCTTGAACTAGACTGGGCTGGGATGTTTCCTCAATGTTCAAGTGCTCTTGTATATAAATCTCTTACCTTATACGCATGAGTGTTTATAAATTTGTTTCTCTAGTCTACCCAGTCTAACACATATGCCAATAAAATTGTTACAAAAAACCCAAACACTAGAAGGATATAGACCAAAATAACAGCTGTGATTGACCCTAGGCAGCATGCGGTTGTTAATACACTGAGTCGGTTTGGGATCACTGGCACTCATGTGCAGAGTAGAACTGCTCCATAGAGATTTCAAGGCTGTTACTTTCTGGCCGACTTCAAATGTACTGAGCTGGTTTGAACCACCAACCTTTCAGTTAATAGTCTAGTGCTTAACCATTTGTGCTATATGGGGACTTGTAGAAATTGCAGAGGTGCTGTTATATAAGTGGATTTTACCTTTTCCCTGCAGGCTTTTAGAAAATGTCAACAATGAATAATTATTATTCTTGTCCTCAGACACTAAGTTCCATGTGTTTAACCATGTTTAGTTAGAATTCCCTTTCCTTTTACATTTCCTAAAATAATCTTTTCATTCTAAGGTTAAAGCCCACTTGCATACTGAACACTGACAAGCCCAGGTTTCTTGGGCGTTTCCTTACAGTCTAGAGCATTTGAAAAAGAACCTTTCTTGCACAGTGGGGTATGCAGTGGGGTGTGCAGTGAAGTAGGGTCACCAGTTCAAATTCACCAGTCACGCACAGAGAAAGAGGAGGCTGTCTGCTCCCATAAAGACTTATAGCCTCAAAAACCCTATATAGGCTTACTGAGTTGGAATTGACTCAATGGCAAGGGTTGTGTGTGTGAGTTTTTATTTATTTATTTAATTTTATAAAGATCTTTTTATTTGGGGCTCTTATAGCTCTAATAATAATCCACACATCAATTGTATCAAGCATATTGGTACATATGTTGCCATCATTATTTTCTAAACATTTACTTTCTATCGAGTCCTTGATATCAACTCCTTTTTCCCCCTTCCTACCCCTCTCCCATCCTCATGGCCCCTTGATAAATGATCAATTTTCATATATGACACCGACCACTGCCTCCCTTCTCCCAAGGTTTCTGTTGTTCACCCCCATAGTGTAAGTGTGTGGTTAAGTGTCTGTCATTGTGATCGTTTCTGGGGGTGAGTTTTTGAGCTAAACTTTGTTGTAAGGATACAATGACACAATCTTATCTAAAGTGATTGAAAGATTTTTTTTCACACATATGAAAATCTTGACTGTTTTTAATGGACTTCCTCTGAACTTAAACAAGTTCTGCTTGATCTTTATTTGAAATTCAATAATGATAATAGAACCATGATTATTCATGAACTATCACTCTTCCTGATCACCCCCTACACACTAGTTAGTGGTCATTCTGGGTGTACGCTAGGGATCTATTCTGATTTAAAAACAATTTCTATTGTTTAGGGCAGTATGTTGGGCATCAGTTGATGATGTGATTCTCAGAAATAACAAACACTCAGTTAAAACTGGCTATGGATATCAGTACGAACAAGGGAAGTTGGACTGGAGACCCAAAGCCCATCTGTAGACAAGTGGACATCTCCTCACAAAATGGTCACAAGGAAGGGATAAGTCAGCCAGGGTGCAGTATAATACCAACAAAAGACAAGTTCCTTTAGTTCTTTAACACTTCCTCCCCACCTTTCTCATGACCCCAGTTCTATCTTACAAATCTGTCTAGACCAGAGTATGTACACTGGTACAGATAAGAGCGCTTGACACATGGAATCCAGGACAGACAACCCCCTCAGGAACAGTAATGGGAGGAGTGATACCATGAGGGTAGGGGGAAGGGGAGGGAGTAGAACAGGAAGAATGGGGGAACCAAAAGCAATGAATGACGTATAACTCTACCTGCCCCCCCAACCCCGCCCAGGGGATGGACAACAGAAACGTAGATGAAGGAAGACAGTGGATGGTGTAAGATATGAAAATAATAATAATAATTTAAAATTTATCAAGGGTTCACTAGGGTGGGAGGGATGGGGCGGGAAGGGGAAAAAAAGAGGAGTTGATACCAAGGGCTCAAGTCGATAGAGAATGTTTTGAAAATGATGAGAACAACAGATGTACAAATGCACGTGATACAACTGATGCATACTGTTATAAGAGCTGCAAGAGTCCCAATAAAACGATTTATATATTTTTAAAAGGGTTATGGATAACATTGGATCCAGAAACATCCCTTCAACAGCAAAGTAAACCAGTCTTACATGGGCTTCCTTGACGGAAAGCACAGGCATACCTTCACTAGCTCCACTGCTTCCGAAGCAAAATCACAGCAATAGAGGAAGGAGCCTGGCACGTTCCTATGAACACAGAAGGAACTGGTTCAGTCTAGAGTCCAGGTGTGCTCAAACTACAGACGCAAGACAACTATAGGTCTGGTTTGTTATAAGTTAATTCTCTATTACAACTCTGGGTGACATTTGGCTTGACATTTCCTATTTGGAGATACGGTTTCCCATATGAGCAGTGCTGTTGGGCAAGTGTTGAGCTGCTAACTGCAAGGTGGGTGGTTCAAATCTACTGGTTGCTCCTCAGCAGAAAGATAAGGCTGCCTGTTCCCATGAAGACGAGGAGCCTCTTAAACCCAACACAGGCTGCTGTGAACTGGAAATCACTCGATAGCAGTGGGTACACTGGGGTATGGCTGCTTTCAAGATGCATCTGAACCAACGCAATCAAAAAGACTGAGTGTTAGTAACAGCACCTTTGAGATGTCTGTGTGGGGCTTAAGCCCTCCATTACTTAGATCTATCTGCCTGCATTCCCTCACATATCCTTCAGCTCTGCTCCATCTTCCTCCCACCCACCACAGACACTCTGTCTTTTCTGTCTTCATCCAGCATGGCCTCTTTGCTTCACTGAGCATTTTCCCTTCTCCGAGGACTCTGAGAGCCCAGTGTCCCAGGATGCTTCATTCCTCTTCCCATCTGCACAGTCCATTTGGCTCTTGGGCCTTGGAAGCCCTGACACAGGGCACTATCTTCTAAAATACACATAGATATCACAGACATGTAGGTATAACATCATGGAAATATAACTTCTAAAGATAATAAAACAAAACTGTCATACTTCTTAGCTATCTTCCCAAGCTATCAAACATTTATTGAGCCTCACTGATGTGCCAAGAATACAAAAGAATAAATTAAATTGTCTAGTAAGATGGTAAAGGTTTTGAAGGTAAACAGATCTGGATCTGAATCCCGGACCTGCTACAAAGCCTGTGAACTTGACTTTTGTCTGTCTGGGAACATAGTTGCTTTTTAATTTAATAAAATGTACATAATCTTATATCAAATTACCTCATACCATGTCTTAATCACAGAGAGGTCTTAAAGAAAGTAATTCTACGCATGGTCTTGGTTCTTATGGAATATGCATGTATCATCTAGTAAGGGATATGGCTGGTTTCATATGATACTGACGGGTGCGGGTTGGGCAGGCACATTCAAGTGTAAATTTGAAAAGCTCTGAAGGAGGATGGGATTGTTAATTGGGGACAAGGAAAATTAGCTGAGGGTGAACCCTACGGAGCGGATGGTTTCTCAGCTATCTCATATAATAATGCTCACTTGTGTCCTGTGAAGCCCCCCTAGTTGTAACCTACCATCTGCTGGGAGTCACATGCATTTGCAAAGCTCTCAGTTAAGACTTAGATGCCGATGGCACTGTGTGGTCTGATAGCGAAGGACTCGGGCTCTGGAGCCCGGCTGGCATTTGAATCTGGACTCGACCACAGAGTTGTGTGACACTGAGATAGCTATGAAATGTCTCTGCACTTCGAGTCTCATCTTTAAAACATAGGCAAGTAAAGGGTCTATCTAATCTTATGGTGAGACTTGAATTAATATTTGCAAAGTTTCTAGAAAGCTGACTGGCTCTGAGTGAGTGCTCAAAAAATGTAAGCCGTTAGTACTGGTGATGTTGTTACTATTACTGAAGAAACGTCTTTGAGTTCTTCAAGATCTCCCACTGCATTTCAGGACCTGAAGAATGCACATGGGCCTGTGAAAACTTCTCTACAGCTGAAAATGCTTTGGGGAACACTGGTATATCGGGCTCGTTATGAAAAGTGGATGCAGTTTGCCTGTGTGCAGTGGCGACTGAACACCCACCAGCTACACAAAAGTCTGGCAGCCTAAGGGGTGTACATGCCATTTGCAATGTGTCCTAGCAGGGCAGCAGCATGACCTCTGAGACGGAATTCATGCTGCATCAGCAGCCCTCGTTGAAGTCTTGTGACCCACTCAGTGGCTTTCCAGAACCATTTTTGTAGAACCAGCTGACTACGTTGGCACTTCTCCCATCCAACAGGTGTAAATATCACTATAATCTACCACCACACCCCACCAAGCACTCTCTTGGCATGGGGCTTAAGAATTAAATGATCCTTGGAAAATGATATGACCTCTTAATTTCAGAGGTCCAATTATGGTAAATCCTTCTGAAAATGTAAAACATTAATCTTATGCTCTGTAAAAGTAATAAAAAATAATTTTGTAGGAGTAGGAGGGGGGGGAAAGAAGTCAAATCTTCATGCTGGAAGACTAATCACTGGTTGCATTTTTATGGTGAATTAATTATCTCAAGTTACTGAGAGCTACTGTGCTTTTTAAAATATGGATGTGAGAAAAAAAAAATATGGACGTGAGGTCTCCCCCAAAAAAACTGTTAAGAAGAAAGAGGGCTTTAAGAGGCAAGAGACTGCACCTGCTAGTTGGAGGGAGAAAGATGCGGCAAAAATACAACCAGCAAATGGAGACCCTGAGCTATCAGTCAGTCAATATCTATTGACTGCTATCTTTATTGCACTGTGCTAGGCAACCTGAAAAAAGTCCTATGAAGTTAAGATAAGGTCTCTACCTCAACAGTGGCTGAAGAAAAAAGACAAAGAAATAACATGCTAATGCTGTTAAGATAAGGCAGAAAGTCTTATGAGACAGGCAATCAGCTGCCAGTGGGCTGCATTTAGAAGTTATTAGCAGTTCAGAGATCACTAGAGTGCTGATATAAGAGGAAAAGACATTTCTGTCTAGAAACTAGAAGAAAAAGTATGAAACGAGAACTACGAATTTGCTAGCATCGCTTGTACCTAGCTACTTTAAATGGTCATTGGGTTATTAGGGAATTACTTGCTATTCATTATGAATTCAATTGGCTTAGAATAAGATTCTTATTCTTTGGGGATATACACAACAACATTTAGGAATAAAGTGTCATGATGTTGGCATTAAGTTAAATTTGTTGAATTGAGATGGTAGATATGTGGGAATTCAATACACTTTTCTTTGCCCTTCTGGATACTTCAAAATTTAAAGTTTTTAAAATAGCTTCATTAAATTTAAAGAAAGGCAGAGAGAAAAGACTAAAATGAAAATACAACCTAATTTTTGTCTTTGGTTCTGTTAAGATTAGGAAGATGATGAATGAATTCTTCCCTTCAGTCTAGTATCCAATCGCTTTGCAATGCACTTATGTTGATTTTAGAATGGAATACTGTGAAGCTTTTAAAAAATAAAACTTGGGGGCTGAGCCCCAGTGGCGCAGTGGTTGTGTGCGGGACTGTGGTTCACTGGCTTGGCGATTCAAATCCAGCAGCAGCTCTCCAGGAGCAAGGCTAGGCATCCTACTCCCACCAGGGGGCAGTGATGCCCACAAAAAATAAATAAATACAACTTGGAACAAATATCCTGGAGCCATTCTCGCTCATATACTCTCTACTACTCTCTACTGTCTACACTCACTACTCTCTGGAACAAAAAATTAAAAATAAATAAATAAACAAAACTTGAAAGACCAGGTAAAAGGTGTTGGGAAAGTTCTGCAAAGTGTTATATTTATTCTTCATTGTCTTGAAATATTAAAAATCATAGGGAAGGAGGTGAAAAGGAAGGGTGGGTCAGGGGAACATCTCTGCCCCTCGCACGCACTTCTGCTTTTTTCAATCTTAAGGTTAGTTGTGGTTATCTTCAAATAATTTCATATCGAGATGCAATCATTTGACATACAAAGGTTTTAAATTGTGTGCTAGTGCAGAGGTGATGACAAAATAAAAAGTAGGTTAAGGTGTCAGCTTTAAACTCAATTCTATAAGTGTAAACTGACAGTTAAAAATCTTAGCAGTGCGGGCTGAGCCCTGGTGGCGTAGTGGTTGTGCGCGGGACTGCGGCCCACTGGGACGGAGGTTCAATTCCAGCAGTGGGGCTGGGCCTCCTACTCCCACCACTGGAGAGCAGTGATGCCGCAAAACAAAAACAAACAAACAAAAAATCTTAGCAATGCAAATAAATCTAAAATTTAGTAACTCATAGATTAATTTAAGCATCAAATCTCATGCTTTTTCTTTATTCTCTCATCCATACAAATATAAGTTTAAAAATAACTTCGACCCATGGTGAGTTCCTCTGAGAGATGATAGTTGTCCAAGATTATGTTCAGAGTAATCTCTTGTTCTCATGAAAGTAGCCACTAGTCCAAAGACACTTCCATTTAATTTTGCATCATCATTGTGATTATGAGAAATAAAAACCAACCCTGCTGGCAACTAGATGGTTTGTCGCTATTATGGCCAAATATATATATATATATATATATATATATATATATATATATATATATATATTTGGCCATCACTGCTCTCTGGCGCTGGGAGTAGGAGGCCCAGCCCCACTGCTGGAATTGAACCTCCGTCCCACTGGGCCGCAGTCCCGCGCACAACCACTACGCCACCGGGGCTCAGCCCATGACCAAATATTTTGACCAAAGATTCCTTAGAGGAATACTAATCAAGGAGGGGAAATTCAGAAAATTTTTTGTGGGGATCACTGCCCTCTGGTGGGAATGGGAGGCCCAGCCTTGCTGTTGGATTTGAACCGCCAAGACAGAGGGCCTCAGTCCTGCACTCAACCACTACACCACTGGGGCTCAGCCCCAGAAAACAATTTAAAATTCTCACACAGACTCTAGCCTTTTCTGGAGGCAAGAAAAATAGATAAACCCCTAAATCTACTATCATGAAATATTCTAAGTCTTAAACCCAAAGTATCCACAGAAGGTAGCTAGGAGTCAAAAAATAAGTTAGCCTAACAAGTAGAGGTCAACTTTGAACGTTATGCCCTTTTAAAAGTTATCTATCTATAGGATATCAAATTGACAACATCCAACTAGATAGATTACATAAGAACCTCGGATCCCCACAGTATAAGGAGTATATGTTTGTGAGGGAGAAACAAGTTTACAAAAGAAGCTAAGACTGGTCGCACGACTTGAGGAATATAATCAATGTCACACTAAATTGTACCTGTAGAAGCTATGGAATGGATGGATGCTCTGCTTTGCACATTCTCAACAACAAACATATGTAAAATGTAGGGAAATTTTAAAAATAACACTATTGACAGATGCATGATAATATTCTCCCAGAATTTCTCAACATCCCATATATATGTAAAACTCTGTAGGCAAAACCTTTAAAACTTACTGCAAGATGTTCAGAATCGGAAAGACACTGTTTCCAGCACCACAGCCAACCTAAGGTCATAAGAAGAAACAAATATACCATGAAAACAAATGTACATTTTTCTCATTAATATCAAATTTTCTGCCCCCAAAACACCTCAATGGAGACGGGCCAGCTCTCTAAGTAAAGAAGGAATCTCTAAATTCAAAATCCCATGGGATAAATCAAATAGAACAACACTGAGAAATATTTAAAGATTTTGCACAACAAAGTTTATTTAGCACAATTAAATACAAAGTGATTGATACAGTGTGAAGAAAATATTTGCAATGAATATGATAAAAGAGCTCACAAACAAAACAATAAAAAGCCTAAGACGAAGGAGTACTGGAAATAAGTGGACAGAAACCGAAGGAGTGCAAACAACTTTAAAACTTTGAAGAACAATCTCACTTATTTATAACCCTAGGAAGGTAAATATAAAAAATAAAAATTCCTTATCAAAATAGAAAACAGCAAAATTATACTATTCAACCAATGAAGAGTCTGATGACCACATGACAGGTAACCTCCCCTGAAACGGACAAAGGCTCTGCTAGGGGGTCTGTCACAGTACATATTTCCCTCCACTAGACGAGCATCAAGCAACTTGCTGCTTCAGTGCACCCAGTGGCATTTCCTGGGTCACAGAGAAGTGTTTTCATTAAAAACAGTTTTGCTCAAACCTCACTCTTTTGTGATGGATAATTTAAGAGAACAGTGTGCAACTGTGAAATTTTGTTCCCTGCTCGGGAAAAATGCTTCAGAAACTGTTGTGATTTTGAGCACAGCTTACAAGGACAGCACTATGGGAAAAACTCAAGTGTTTGAGTGGTTTTCTCATTTCAAAAAAGATGAAATGTCAATTGATGATCTAGTTCTGGGACAGCTACCGACTCCCCGACTGGACAAAAATGTTGACGAAATTTGTGCACTTGTGCATTGAAGAGATGGGGAAGTTATCTGAACTACCCTGGAGCTTGGTTCAGCCAATGTTAACGGAAGATTTGTGAATGAGAAGAGTCGCTGTGAAATTTGTGCCTTGGATTTTGACTGACGAGGAAAAAAATGCTTCGAGTGGAAACATGTCTTGTTTTGAAAAAAACATTTCCAAGTTCATTACTGGTGATGAGACATGGTGCTATTCTTATGACCCTGAAAGCAAACACCAATCAAGCCAGTGGAAGATGTCATCATCACCTCGCCCCTAAAAAAACTGGTTAAACAGAAATCAAAGATGAAGACGATGCTCATTTGTTCTTTGTGATAAAGTGCATTTGGAATTCATCTCAGCAGATCAGACTGTTAACCAAGCTTTCCATTTAGAGATCCCAAACAAATTGTGTGACAGTGTGTGACCAAAAAAAAAAGGCCAATGGGGAACTGATTTTGCCACCACAAATAGGCAGCTATTTAAGAAGTTACCTCAGTGGGTCAGTTTTTGGCAAAAACAAAACAAAACAAAACAGCAGCCTCTCTTGCCCAGCACCTTACTCACCTAACCTCACTTGTGACTGTTTTTTGTTTCCATGAATGAAGAAGGACATGAAAGGACAGCACTTTGATGGTGTGGAAGAGGTGAAGAAAAAAATGAGGGCGGTGCTGTCAGCCAGCCAAACAGATGAATTTGAAAAATATTTTCAAGAATGGAATCACAGATTTGACCAATATATCCAGTGTAATGGAGAGTACTTTGAAGGTGATAAGGTTTTTTTCATTAAAAAGTTTAAATACATCACCTTAAAAAAAATCCTGTTTTTTTTTTTTGGGGGGGGGGTTACCCTCTTGTACACTAGTGTGGGATTGGTACTTATCAGTGTGTTTTAAAAGTATCAAATTCTTCATAAACTTTGGACTAGTACATCTAATGCAGGACAATAAACAAAATGCAGCTAACATATATACACAGAACACCTGAACAATCTAAATGCTCAGTAAGGTAGAAGTACATTAGCAAGATTACAGTATTACACTTAGTAAAAAATATTTTACAGTCATGAAAAATGTTTATACAGAAGTCTTATAAGTAGGTGAAAACATTTATGATATGTAACTAGCAACAAAACACAACCCCAAAATGCATGTAATACTAGCTCAACTACCTAAAATCATATAAATAAAAGAATAAAATATCAGTATATACTGACAGTGGTTAAATCCCTTGTTTGTGGGATTGTGGGTTATTTCATTTATCTTATCTACTAACTATACAATTTTCTGTCCTGAGTCTATACTCCTTAATAAGCAGAAAGAAAATATTTCCTTAGAAGAAGAAAATCTAAGGCTGACTAAAGTATATAACAAGTTATGTATCTCACTTATTTCTAGTTCACCTACAAAAGGGTAATAACAGAGAGACAGACAGACAGGGAGAGAGAGAGAGAGAGAGAGATATTAAGGTCAAAACTTTGTTGGCATTTAAAATTGCCCTCAACTTATGAATTGACACAAGTGAATGAGAAAGCAAAACAAAATCAAAATTACAAACGTAAAATTTGCCTGATTAAAGATGAGACCTTTAAATATTTTTCATGCACAAAAATCTACTGAACACATATTTACTCAGATAACACATACTGAACACATACTTCCTCCTAGAGTGCACCAGACTATTAATAATCACATGAAACATAAAATGTTTGCCAGCCCCTGCCTTCGCCGCGGGGGCACAGTACCTCTAGTATTCTGAAGGTGGCGCTGCTGCCAGGAAACGAGTCTGTCTTCAGAGGTTGTTTTCCGTGCGCTTCAGAGTCTTGGTTGGGAAAATCAAATCCTGCCCAGCTCTGGCCATCTGACGAGCCAGCGTCTTTCTTGTCATGGTTTTTCCCCTCAGGTATAGAACAGTGCATTGGTGAGAAGCACCTTGCCACATTAGTTTTCACATGATCCCACGATAATTCTCTTGTGCTCGTTGCAGTTTTTTGATCAATTGGAAGAATTTCAGGAAATTCCCTCAGTAGCCAATTACGATTCTTGAAAAACTTATTCTTATGAATCTTGTAAAATGTGTCCCAATATTTACTAGCATCATTCTCATACTTAACTAAAATATGGAAAAGAAAAGAGAGATCTATATTACTCTGAATTATATTTACCATTATCATCTCAAGGGCTACATTTGTTCAAGTCTTATTAAATATATGTATCATTTCTCACAACAATCATGTTTGCTATTGAATAACTAATATCATAAAGTATAAACCAAGGAAAAATTAAAATTGTAAAAAAGTGAAATGATACACTTGCAGATTGGTATTCTAAGAATGAGTGAGCTGAAATGGACTGGTATTAACCATTCTGAATTGGGCAATCATAGGGTCTACTATTCCAGAAGTGACAGGTTGAAGAGCACAGCACTGCATTATCAAAAGAAACTTTCAAGAGCTATATTGAAGTACAATGTTGTCAGTGAAAGTAATATGCATATGCCCATAAGGAAGAGTAGCTAATATGACTATTATTCAAATTTATGCACCGACTGCTAATGCTAGAGATGAAGAAAGTGATGATATATTTTTTCACCAATTTTTGCAGTCTGAAATAAATCAAACATGCAATCACAGTGCATTGATGACTACTGGTGATTAGAAATAAAGTTGGAAAGAAAAAGGATCAGTAGTTGGAAAAGATGATCTTGGTGACAGAATTGATGTTGAATAATGTCTAATACAATTTTGAAAGACCAATAATTTACTCATTAGAAATATCTTTTTCAACAACATAACAACTGCACATGGAATAGATATGACTATATCTGTAATAAGAGATAATGGATAAGCTCAAAAATCTTCAGTTAGAACGTCGAGGATTCAAAGACCAGGCCATTAATTGTTCAGATCCATGTTCATCTTGAAGCTGAAGCACACTAAAACGAGTCTCCGAGAGCCAAAGTACAATCGTCAGCGTATCCCACCTGGAATGACACAACCTCCAAAATAGATTTGATGCTCTGAACACTAACGACTGAAGAGCAAAGGAGTTGTGGGATGACATCATGGACATTAGATGTGAAGAAAAGCATAAGGCATTAAAACACAGGAAAGGAAAGGAAAAAAAGACCAACATGGTAGTCAGAAGAGAATCTTTAACTTGCTTTTGAATGTAGGGCAGCTGAAGTGACGGAAAAATGATGGCATAAAAGAACTAACAGAAAATTGCAATGAACGCATTAGAGAGCCAAAAGAGCATCCTCCGTAATACTCAGTGGGAAAGAACAAAATAAAAAACTCAAGTCTCGGGCTGAGCCCCAGTGGCATAGTGGTTGAGTGCAGGACTGCAGCTCATTGGCTTTGCGGTTCAAATCCAGCAGCAGCTCTGTGGGAGCAAGGCTGGGTAACTCCCACGAGCACCAGAGGGCAGTGATGTCCCACCCCCACCTCCCACCCCCCAAAAAATTCAAGCCTCGAGCTGAAAAAATGAAGGAGGATTCTCTAGGTGAAAAAAATGAATCAAATAATGATGGAAGGAATACACAGGGTACTCGATCAGAAAGAACTGGTCAACTGTCAACCATTTCAGAAGGGAGTATATTACCAAGAACTGATGATACTCAAAGAAGAAGTTCACGCTGCAATGAGGCACTGATGTAAAAACAAGAAATTGATGGAATACCAATTTAGGTGCTTCAATAAATAAATGTAACATGGGAAGTAATCACTAATCTATACCAAGAGATTTAGAAGACAGCTACCTCATCAGCCAATGGGAAGAAATCCATGTTTGTGCCTATTCTGAAGAAAGGTAATTCAATGAAATTACAAACATTATTAAATAATATCATTAATATGACACTCAATGCGGAGTTCAATAATTACAAAAGGAATTTTAGCAGAAATCTTTCTATTTTGTTTGACCAACAAATGATCTGGGAATATATTCACTGCAAACTATCTTCTATAATCTGATCTTGGAATCTTAATAATTGTGCAGCTACTAATAACTTGTGGGGGTTCTTTAGTATCTTAAAGAAAGTTTATATCTCACTGAAGGCCAGATATACTCACTCGGTGTGAGATATTACTGATGATGAGACTGATGGAACTATGCTGATGCAGTCAGAGGCCTAGAGCTGCAAGAGTCACATAGAGACCCACGCCAGCGCTGATATGCTTCTACTACTATTGGATCCATAAGATTTTCCACTCACTGACCTGTGATCTTCCTGTATTCAGCATCATTGCTCAAGTTATGGAAGTCTGAAGAGGAATTTATAGATTGGTATAAATATGGGTGAATATTGGACTTATGGAGATGATCTGGATTGGGTTGGATGTTTTCTCAATATGCAATTGATTTTTTATATAAGACTATTTCTTATAAACATGAGGGCCGATAAATTCTGTTCTCTACCCAGACTAACACAACTATTATAATTGTTTTTAATAAATTATACACCTATCAAAAGGAAAAAAAAAAAGAAAGTTTATGCTCAAGCCAGAACCCCCTCTTCCTGATTCCTGGGGTCCAGGGATTATCCCACAACTTCATTCTTCTTCCTACTTTTACAGCTACCACTTCCCCACCATTCAACATGAAGCCTTAGAGGAAATTCCTGATGCCTTTCTTAAAACAGATGTGCATTTCAGGATGCCATCCTTAGATTTTCTTAGATTCCAAGGTTAAGCCACAGTTTTAGGGCTCCAGGAAATTCTTATTTTATGACCTCCTGCTATTTGTACTCCGTAAGTAAACTAAGCCACCTTCTCACTTGCTATTTTGCACCAGGACTAATCCTGGAGTTAAAGATTACTTTTATTCAATATGGGACACATGACTTCTAAAAAATACTTTCAAGAAGGAAATAATCTTCTATTGACAGAAAACTTTCCACAGTTTGTGTTACATGAACAGGCAAGGTACATAAAAGTGTGCTATTATGCCATCATTTGTATAAAATATATGTGTACACACACATACACATCCCACAGAGGGGTATTTTTAAAAGTTCATGGAAAATTCCATTACCTTTTAATTCAATTTTCCACGAACTTTTAACATTTTTTCCCAGCGTATTTCTTGTAGATGTATGGATACTTCCGTTAGGGTTCTCATATCCTCAGTACCAGTGGTTGCCTCCCGGAAGGGGCACTGAGTTTCTGGGGACTAGAGAGAGAGGCAAAGTTCCATTTGAATTTTGATCCATGTCAATCTAGAAACTATTAAAGAAAATTAATTACACCGAACTAAAATTAAAAATGCTTTTCTTTCATCACTTTAAAAGCAGCCCTGATCCTGAGGAGAACCAGTGGCTGGCAGGCAGGCTCCTCTCAGCTCCCAGAGTCCTGGTCTGAGCCTCGGACAGTTTTCCTTTCCTTCTTTCCCATTGTTATCTGGATGGCCTCGCACCATGGGCCCCCGCCCACTTGGCCCCACCGCTTCCTTCCCATCAAGGCTGAATTGTATCTGGCAGTGGCACTGTTGTAAAGACAGAAATTCCCATCTGTATCTAAGGGCTGAGAAATGAAAGTGGATCTCTGTAACAAAAGAATTATGTTATGTTGAAGTCAGAAACACATGTTCACATCTGCAGTCATGGAAGGAAGCCTATTTATGATTAATACAAAGATGCTGTATATTTATCTTTAAAACAGTCCTATGTCTACTTTTAAAACCTGGAGTGTACCTGACATGTTGTGCATGAAAATAATGCGAGACTATGAAGATCAGGAGGAATGAGAAATATTCCCCAAAGTCTTCTGATCCCTTTTTCTTCTTCCTTTACCTTAAGCAGTCTTTTTGGAACTCATTCCATGCCAGCAAGAGTCTCAGTCTAATAAAAAGCAAGCATGTAACAAAAGTGACACGTAGTCAAATCTCGAGTTTCTAACACCAAGCTACTTGTGAAGTGAACTTGAGTCTATCAGTAACTAGGATGTAATACTACACTTTGATTATTTTTGTGGAACTATTCACTTAAGGATTAATTGGGGTGAGTGGGAACATGGAGGAGAGATGCTCATAGCAGGGCTGTTTACAATAAGAAAAAGTGGGAAGTAGAGCAAATGCCTAACAACCTAGGATCCCCAAACAACTACAGCACATCAAAACAAGGGAACTTAGGTAATCCCAAAAATGGAAAGTAAAAAAAGATTCGGAGAAATAGACCCACAGAATGGTGTATGCACATGCAGATCATGATGCGGTACAATATATGTGTATTAACACATTACAAGCAGAAGAAAATCTTGAATAGTGGTAGCGCTATAATGATCGTTAGGTGCCATCCAGCCAGTTCCAACACAGAACAGCTCTATGTACAACAGAGGGCAACACCATCGGGTTCCTGCTTCTCAGCACTTGAACGAGGTCTTGGTGCAGCAACTCAATTTACCCAACGCGATGTGCCATTTGTCTCTTGACTGCCGCTTCCATGAGCATTGAGCATGAATTCAAGCGAGACATCTCTTCATGCAAAGAAATTGTAAGCTGGTTGAACTAAGTTTTAAAACCTATTCATGCTTCAAAACTCTGTATTTTCCTACTAAACCTCACAGAAAAATGGAAAGCATTACTGATTCAACAAGTGACAAAATATTGGATATTATATTTTAAATATAAAGCAGTACAGAAATGAGTCTGTAGTGCGTGACTGCAACTGAGCAGTCAGAAATCACATATATTAAGCGAGCAAGCTCAACCCGACAGTATGCAGTCTTCAAAAAGGACACGATTACTATTAGGAAATGGAGTCCCGCTAAAGTGCTCAGCTGTTAACTGAAAGGCTGGAGGTTCAAGCCCACCCAGCAGCTCTTGAGAAGAAAGACTTGGCATTCTGCTTCTGAGAAAATTCTATATACCAAAACCAAATCCATTGCTATGGAGTTGATTCTCATGCTTACCAACCTGGTCGGACCGAGGTGAACTGGCCCCTTGGGTTTCCAAGACAGTAAGTCTGTCCAGACAAAGATTGCCATGTCTTTTTTCTGAGGTGCCACTGGTGCGTTGGAACCACCAACCTTTGATTTCCAGCTGAATGGTCTCCCACTGTGCCAGGAAGGCTGTGTCTATAAAGATTACGGCTGAGGAAACCTTAAGAGGCTGCTCTAACTCCGTCATTTGGGGTCACCATGAGTCAAAAATCAACTCAGTGGCACCTCACCACAATAACAACCCTATTAAAAGATAATGGTCAAGTTCTACATAGACATTTCCTCCCAAGGTCACTCTTTCAAGTATCTTCAGCCCAAGAATTTAGGAGAAAAAAATAGCGTAAATACTTATGACATAAACAACATTAAAATAAAAGCAATAATACACACCATGTTCCACACTGTGTCAAATGCTTTACTCGGATTTTTTCTTTCTATTTAATCATAACAATAATCTGAGATCAGCATACAATTATTCTAATTGACAGGATAAAGAAATGAAAAGTTCCCACTTGGAGCAATTGAGACAATTCCAATTCATGGGTGAGGGTAAAACTGCCCATAGGGTTTCCAAGGCTGTAATTCAGGGAAGCAGACCACACATTTTTCAACCTTCGAGAGTGGGTGTGTTTGAACTGCTGAACTTTAGGCTAGCTGCTGATTAATAATCTGCTGTACCACCGGGGCTTCTTAATGGTTAATAACCCAAACCACAAAACCCACAATCATTGAGTTGACTCTGACATGTAGTACCCAAGATAGATTTTTCCAAAGTTGTAAATCTTTTTGGGTGCAGCCAGTCTCACCTTTCTTCCACAGAGAGGTGGTAGGTGTGAACCTGGAACTTTTCAGTTAGTTGTCCACTGCTCACCCAACGCCACCACCGAGGACCCTTAACTAAGGCTAGAAGATTTGTGTGTGTGTGTGGCATCACTGTCCTGGTGGGAATAGTAAGCTCAGTCTTTCGCTGCTGCTGGATTTGAACCGCCAACCCTGTGGGCTGCAGGCCCACATACAACCACTGTTCCACCAGGACTCAGTCATAGAAGAGATTTTTTTAAAATGCCCCAAAGGGTGCTCGGCTAGAAGGAGAAATGCCAGGATCTGGAACAAGTCTGCTGGACGCCGTAGCCTGAATGCTTAACCGCTATACAGCACTTCTTTCCAAACAAAATGACTATTAACCCCTGGCTTAAAGATTTTTGAAAATAATCTCTGTCACTGATGCTGTACCTTCCTCCAAACTATAAGGCATTGAATTGAAATGAAAGCTCTAGCTTTCAAAGTTTAGAGACTTATAATCACTAAAAACAAGTTGTCGCACCACTGCTGGTAGGTATTCCCCTTCATGAAAACAGATCAGAAATACAGAATGAACCAATCCTCATTCTGTGAGTTACTTGAACGACAAATTGTGTAAGTCATACAATGAAACGATGTTAATCAACCAGAACATAACATGCTCCAAGAAAACAGACAGGTTTGTGGGACAGAAATAGAACAAAGGAGGAGGATGGCCTGGAATAGAAATTAATAGGCTGGACCCCTAGCCCTACCCTCCCTTACACAGACACACTTCATATTTCTAATTTTAGCAACATCTCCGATCAATGTTACTACCAACATCATTGTTCCATACATCTGAGATCCTACAGAAACTCAATCAAACTCAGCATGATTATGATTAAGAGACAATGGACAGGAGCTGAGGCCCGGTGGCGTAGGGGTTGAGTGTGGGACTGCAGCCCACGGGCTTGGCGGTTCAAATCCAGCAGCGGCTCTCCAGAAGCAAGGCTGGGCAGCTCCCATGACAACCAGAGGTCAGTGATGCCCCCCCCCCCCAAAAAAAAAAAGAGACAATGTGCACTTTCAGTGAATAATGTAATTTCCAGAAGTGCAAGAGTAACTCTGATAACAGATGAATTGGGAGAGTTAATTCTTGGGCTCGCCATCAAAATTGGAGTCTAACCTGGGTTCATCTGCAAGTTCAAGACAATATTGATCCAGGACCTTTCTTCATCTTGTCTACTGGCCTTCTACACTGACCTACTAAAGGTAGATTCTTTTTGGAGAAGCATTTTTCTCCTTTCACTTTGCTAGGCTGGAAGATCACAGTTAATTACTATCTGCTGGTGATAGTAAAAAGGATACAGTAACTATCAAAACACAGTGCCGGATTAAGCAACTTCTCAATTATTCCCTTATTAAATTCCATACCGCTGAGGGGGAAAAAAAGAATACGACACCCTAGCCATACTTAAATATTCAGGATTCTCCCTGAATCACGCTGAATATCACAACTAAGAAATGGAACTAAACCATTTATGTATCTTTGACATATATGATGATTAATATGAATTATGAAAATTTATTCTAAGTTGCTATGTAACAAAAAGCAATTTAAAGTTATTTTTACACATCAGTTATGTAAATACCTGAACCCTCAAAGCTGGAAATTTCCACATGTCACTGGTAAAGTTTCCTGATTAAAAAGAAAACTCTTAGGTTGAGAAATCAGAAATATGGTTCTAAATGCACTTTATGAAATTTTAAGTCCCCAAAGCAAACTTAAACAGCTCCACACCCAAGTTGTCTAAGATCCTGAAGCTTTTACTTTTTCTGTTCTACCCCCTTCAAGAATTAAGATCTACACAAGGTAAGGTGCAGTGGGATGCGTGGTCTTTTCCTTGACATTTGCTGATTAGCCTGTTGAGCTATAACACACTGGAGATGTTTATAAGAAATTATATGATAATCGGGCTGAGCCCCGGTGGCATCGTGGTTGTGCGCGGGACTGCAGCCTACTGGGCTGGAGGTTCAAATGCAGCAGCAGCTCTCCAGGAGCAAGGCTGGGCCTCCGACTCCCACCAGAGGCCAATGATGCCCCTCCACCCCCGCCAAAAAAGAAATCAAACAGTATAACCATGCTAACTCCACTATGTCTTTCTCATTCCTCTGAATTAACCTGGCTTTAAAAGAAGTATGCTGGCAAGATGACAACCTAGGTAGACCTTCAATAACAAAGGCAGGATAAACCACGTGAAATAGATACTAAGGACAGTCTTGGAGCTGCAAGCTTCAGAGGGAAGGATCAAGATGTCCATGGAACATTGACTCAGAGAAGACACTGACATGAGCAGTCACAGAGCAAACAGACAGACGGATTGTTGGCTAGTCTGTTGTTCAGTGGCCATCTTGAGCTTTTGCAAGCAAGCAGCACTACATCCAGACAGGGCCTGGCATAGGAACGATTGCTATGCCATAAAAGAACAAGGATTTTTCCCTTATCCCGTACACACTGGTAATGATCAGCTCCAAGCAGTCAGTGACCTTACCCCAACACACACAGTGGACTCGCACTGCCTTACGTCAGAGCTGCAATTTATAAAGGCAGGCATGGGCACGTCACTTCTGTTGCTGGAGGCACGTGAATGCTGTCTCATCAGACAGGCAGAACACAGTGTCAGGCCTTGGCCACGGCTGGAATTCTTTCCATAACTAGCCAATCTGCCCTCAGCAGCCCTGGGACCAAAAGAATTCTTTCTGGGAACAAGGGGCATGACCTCAGTCACCAATATTATTGCAGGATGAGATGTCCTGAAACACGGCAACATATAATCCAGCTCCATCGAGCACCAGTGCCCACCCCTTTTCCACCTTACTCTAGGAGCTCCTTAGCTGGCAGAAGGTGCTGATGCATACCAAATCCTCTGATTCATAGTTTTCTTCCTTCCTTCCTTCCTTCCTTCCATCCTCCTTTCTTTCCTTTCTTCCTTCCATCCATCCTTTCTCCACTCCCCTGATGTCTTTCTTTTCTACTTCCTTTTCTTTTCCTCCCAGTTCTGGTTTTTCATCCTTTCTTTTTGCTTCCCTTTGTCTTTCGTTCCTTCTATTTCTCTCAACTTCCTTATTCCTCTCTTTTTATTTCCCTTTCTCTCAATATTTTCTCACACAGCAACTGGTGGCTTTGAACCGCTGACCTTGCCACTAGTGGTTCAACAAGTAATCCACTGTGACAGCAGGGGTTCTCTCAATAATTTCTTTACTATTTATTTTTGTTTTCCCCTCGCTTTAGTTTTATTTATTGTATTTTCTATCTTTCTTTTTTCTCTACCATTTTTTTTCTGGCATCACTGCCCTCAGGTGGTGGGAGTAGGAGGCCCAACCTTTGCTCCGTGGAGCTGGAATTGAACCTCCATCCCAGTGGGCCGCAGTTCTACCATTGTTATTACCTTCTTTTTGTCATTAATTTTTTTTTCCCCTTGGTGTTGCTTGCTTCCTTTCCCCTTCTTATTTTTAACTACTTTTCTTTCCTTCTTCTCTTTTTGGGGTGGTGGTGTTTTTCTGTTGTTCCATACAACCAGAAAGAGCAATTGTGCCCACATGGCCAGTCATTCCCATAGTTTCTGCAACCATACCTATTGGGCAAGGCAACTACCCACTGTATTTTTTTTTTTAAGGCATCACTGCCCTGGTGGTGGGAGTAGGAGGCCCAGCCTTTGCTCCTGTGAGCAGGAATTGAACCTCCATCCCAGTGGGCCGTGCACAACCACTACGCCACCGGGGCTCAGCCTCCTACCCACTCTAATACATCATGATCACTGAGAGATAGAAAGCTCTAGTCAAACCTGCTATATGCTTTGGGTCAACTGTTATATAAACAGATAACTGACACACACACTAAAAAAGAATAAAGAAGGCTTCTTACTTCCTGATCTCAAAACCTACTACATAACTCTCATAGTCTAAATAACCCGCTACTAGTATAAAAATATGCAAATGGACAAATGGAATAGAACTAAGAACCTGGAAGCAAATTCATTTACTGAAAGTCAGGTGTTCTCTTACAATGGGATGAAAACATGAAACGGAGCAGAGAGAGCCTAATAAATGGAGCTGACAAAACTGCACATCCATTTACAGAAGGCTAAAACAGGACCCACATTTCACAATGTTTACATAAAGAAACTCAAGAAGGATCAAAGCCCTAGATATAAAGCCTTGAACTATGAATATCACTAATGAAAAGACAGTGCCAAGCTGAAGGGCCTTCATACATGGAATAAATATACTTCGATCTTTTCTTCATGTATTATAATGTTGTCTATTGGTCTAGTTGTGAGGATTTGGATTTTCTTTACACTGAATTACAATCACATTGAAAGCTGAAGTCTGATTTTCATCTTAAGTTCGCCTTGACTTCAGCAAGCAGGTGTGTGCCATCTGGATATGGCAGGTCTTACACCACTTCTGACGTCACAGCAGTCTTCACACAGGCCAGTTTCTTGTGTTATTTGCTCAATACACTGGTTGAAAAGGAAGGTGAAAGGACACTACATGGACACCCGCCTCACCTGATTTCAAACCATGCAGTGTTCCCTTTTTCTGTTTGATTGGCTGCCACTTGATCTGGGTACAGGGTCCACGTGAGCACCATGAAATGCTCTGGAATTTCCTTTCTTCATAATGCATAGTATGCTATGATCAAATGCCTCTGCACAGTCACTAAAACAAGTGCCTATATTTCTGATATCATCAGTTTCCAGCCAATATGCATCTGATACTGGTGATGTTATTACTAATGTCACTGCCTCTTCTGAATGGAGTTTGAATTTCTGGCAGCTTCCTGTCAATACACTGCAGCAACTTATCATTAAATTATCTTCAGCAAAAAATGTATTCCCGTATGCTACCAATGGCCTTGTAAGATAATCCCCACATTCTGTTGGGTCACTTCTCTTTGGAAGGGACACAAATTTGGATCTCTTCTAGCCAGCTGGTATGGTACCAAATTTCTTGGTTAGACCAATGCTATTTCCAGTGCTTCATCAGCTTGTTGAAACACTGTCATTGGTATTCTGTTCATTCCTGGAGCCTTGTGTTTTGCAATGCCTTCAGTGCAGCTTGGAATTTTCCCCTCAATTTCATTGGTTCTTGATGCTACCTCTTGAAATGGTTGAATGTTGACCAATTCTTTTTGGTACAGAAGCCGTGTATTCCTTCAATCATCTTCCAATGATTCCGGCATCATTCAATACTTTGCCTACATAATACTTCAAAATTACAATATGAGGCTTAACTTTACTCGATTCTTTCAACTTGTTATATGCTGAATTTGTTCTTCATATACTGGCATTCTAACTCTAAATCTTTTGCACATTTCATTATAATACTCTACTTAGTCTTTTCAGATTATCCTTTGAAATGTTCTGTTCAGTTTTTACTTCATGTTCTTCCATTTTTGTTAGCTACTCTACATTCAAGAACATGTTCCAGAGTTTCTTTCCATATTTACTTTGTTCATTTATCTCTTGTCTTTTTAATGACCTTTTAATTTCTTCATGTCTACTATTCCTGATGTCATCACACAACTTATCTGGTATTTGGTCATCATTATCCAACATGACCAGTCTGTGCCTCAGAATATCCGGTGGGATATACTCAAGGTTGTCGGTGGTTTTAATTTTTATCACTTTTAACCTGAACTCGCATGTGAGCAACTGATGGTCTGTTCCAGCTGACCCCTCACCTTGTTTTGGCTGATGATACATATTGACCTTCACCAACATCTCTTCTCACAGATATAATCAACTTGGTTCCTGTGTATCCCATCTGGTCAGGCCCTTGTACATAGTTGTTACAAAAAGGTATTCCCAATAGGGAAAGTCATTGGTCTTCCAAAATTCTATTACAGAATCTCCAGCTTCGTTTCTATCACCAAGGCCTTATTTCCCATCGCTGACTGTGTTAAGCTACCTAGTCTAAAGGATGAAAATCAGAGAGATACATATATTTATATCTAGAAGTATTTTATATCAATAAGGCATCCCAGCTGAGTCCAACTCAAGTCCATGCATCTGATGCCACACAGGACCCCCTTCAGAGTCACAGAGTTGTAGGCTGATGATGCAAAAAAGAGAAGTGGGAAGGAGGGAGATCATAGGCCAGTGGGTGTAGAGTCATATGGATCCAAGGTTGGTGGAAACATGGCAGGACCCCAACAGTTCTCTAAGGTGGACATATGGGAGCATCTCTGGAGGCAGACACAGAGTCCCAGTGAAACGAAAAGGCAAAGAGCAAGAGGATGGAAGAAAAGTCAATGACTCTCTTATAAAAAGACCACACCTGAAGGAGTTAACACCTGATTGGCTGGTTGGACTCCATCCCTATACTTTCACAGAATTTCAAATTGTCATAAAATCTAACTATCACACTGATCCCTTCAATTTTCACATCCTAATCATCAATAGTTGATGAGTGAAAATGATCAATCACACAGGGACAAATATGAGATCACTATTACAAGAAAATCAAGAGATAACATTCACAGTAAAAGAAACATTTTTGATAGTTACCAGGGAAAGAAGAGAAGTTATTAGCCTGAAGCTAGAGAAGTGTCAACTTTGGTGATGGGAAGGACAAAAGAATAATAAGAGAAATTAGGGAAAAATGAAAGCGGCATCAATTAGGAGTTTTGCAAGAGTGAATAGCAACAATGGCAACGCTGTTTTATACACAATCTTGCAAAAGTGATGATCAACAAGTAGAAGCTTGGGCAGACACAGGCTGAGCAGCAGTGGGAGGGAGAGTAGGATATACCCCCAAATAAATACAGGCTTGACAAGAGGACATGTGTAGATGTGGATTCACCTTTGCTGCAAACATGTCCATAAATGTGGTGGAGCATGTTGTTGATGTTAGGTGCCATCAAGCATCATCAAATCAGTATAGACTCACAGCAACCCAATGCACAATAGAAGGAAACACTGCCCCGTCCTATGCCATTCTCACCACTGTTCTGACGTTTGAGCCTACTGTTGCAGCCATGTTGCCAATTCATCACGTGGAAAGTCTTCCTCTTTTTTGCTGCCTCTCCACTTCACCAAGCATGATGTCCCTCTCCAGAAACTGGTCTCTCCTGGTAACAAGTCCAAAGCATGGGGCGTGAAGCTTGCTATCCTCACTGATAAGGACGATATTCTCCATGGTGAAGGCTGCAGTCTTTGATTTTCATTAGCAAATTCTTCAAGCCCTAGCTTTCAGCAAGCAAGGGGGTGTCGTTAACAAGCCATCCTCCAATTCAGATGTCACATTATTCTTCACGTAGTCTGACTTCTTGGATTATTGGCTCAACATAAAGACTGAATATGTATAGGAAAAGTTTACACTCCTGATGTATACCTTTCCTGCTTTTAAAATACTCAGTATTCCCTTTCTGTTTGAACACTACTTCCTAAGCCATGGACAGATTCCTCATGAGTACAATGAAATGTTCTGAAATTATCATTCTTCTCAATGCTATCCATCATTTGTTATGATCAACACAGTGAAAATGCCTTCGCATGTCAATAAAACACAGCTGAAGCTTGTTGATGTACTGCTGCAGCAGTTGTTCAATGATAATAGCAAAACTTCACCTGCATGTGATATTAACACTGGATGATTCTCTTGAAGGGGGTATAAATTTGTATCTCTTCCAGTTATTTAGTCAAGTAGCTCACGTATACATTTCTTGGTATGGGGCTGAGCCCCGGTGGCGTAGTGGTTGTGCGCGGGACTGGAGCCCACTGGGACGGAGGTTCAATTCCAGCAGTGGGGCTGGGCCTCCTACTCCCACCACCGGAGAGCAGTGATGCCAAAAAACAAACAAACAAACAAACATTTCTTGGTATGGATGAGTGTTTCTAGTGCTTTATCAGCTTGATGAAACATTTTAATTAGTATTATATCAATTCAATTCGTAGAGCCTTGTTTTTCACTAATGATTTCAAGGCAACTTGAACTTTTTCCTTCAGTGCTATTGCTTCTTGATCATATGTTACTTTCTGAACTGCCTGAATGTCTACCTGCTCTTTTTGTTACTGCACCTCTGTGTATTCCTTCCATCTTCTTTAATGTCTCCTCCCATGTTCAATAATTTGCCCATAGACTCTATCAATGCTACAATTTTAGGCTTGAATATTTTCTTCAGTTTTTTTTTTTTAAGCTTGAGATATGCTAAGGGTATTCTTCCTTTTTGGTATTCTAACTCCCAAGTCTTTGCACATTTCGTTATAATACTTTATTTTCTGGAGCATCCCTTTAAATTGCTTCTGTTCAGCTCTTTTACTTTATCATGGTGGAGCATACAAAGGGCAAACTTATGTGAACTTCTTAGATATAAATAAATGCCTTGTGGTAATGAGTTGCTGGGCCAGGAGGGATCAAGATCATAGTCCTGGGAGACACCAAGGACAACTGGCATATTCACAAAGATAATGCTCCATAGCTGACTTCAATGAGTAGCAACTGGGGTCTTAAAAGCTGTGAGAAGTCATTTAAAGTTTAACTATTGATTTTTCCTTGTATGGAGTAATTAAGAGTGATAAAAATTAAAAGCCACATGAGAACAATTAGTCCAATAGACTAATGGACCACAGTCTTCATAATCCTGAGATCAAAAGAATTAGATCAGTGGTTCTCAACCGGCGGGTTTCACAGTGTCACCCAATTTATAACAGTAACAAAATTACAGTGATGAAGTATCAACAACAGTAATTTTTTGGTGGGGGGGGGGGGGTCAGGAGTCACCACAACATGAGGAACTGTGTGAAAGGGTCGCAGCATTAGGAAGGTTGAGAACCACTGCATTTGATGATGCATAGCTATCACAATCGCAACATTAGAAAATCCTAGCTAGAGTGAGAAAAAAATGTGGAACAGAACTCACAATTATAAAAGGGACTAAACTTTTTAGCTGGATAGAGACTGGTGGGACCCCAGACTACGATCCTGACTAAGCTTTCTGGTCTGGAACTGAACTCACACTTGTAATAATAAGCAAATACTCAAGATTTAAAGAACTGCATTTGTCCAACAACAAATTTCATAGGTGAAAAAAGAAAAAGAAATGGAAAAAGAAAACACAAGGAGGTAGTAGAATAATGATGGGATATTGAGTAGACATTGAGTAGAATAATGATGGGATATTGAGGAGATTGCCATGGATGAGCTGAAATAAAATGAATATGAATTCTTAACATATAAAAGTGATCATCTGATGTGTAAACCTTCACCTAATCCACAGTAAAAAGGTGTACAGCTTAGGTTTTAAAAGTTTCTCAAATGAGAATGTAGCAGTTACATAATCTGTCAACTTGATGAAGGGTGGAGTTTAACCTGTCAATCAGGTCACAGCTTGATGACCTCATTTGGAGGTGCAACGGCAATAAACAATTTACTGGAGGCCAGACACACTCACTCTGTTACCCATTCCTGCTGACAAGCCATATGGGGCTATGCTGATGGAACCAGAGCCCTGGAGCTGGAGGAACCGCATGGAGGCCCACACCAGCACTGAGATGCTTCCACTGCCAGTGCATTCACAAGACTTCCCACCCACTGGCCTGTGATCTTCCTGCATGAGGCATCATTGCATGTGCTGCATGAGTCTGAAGATGAAATCATATACTGGTATCAAGACAATATGAGCTAATAACAGGTTATGAACTTGATCTGGACTGAACTGGAATGTTTTCTTCATATACAATTACTCTTTCTATAAAGATCTCTCTTATACACATAAAAGTGTCTATGAATTTGTTCTCTAGTCCACCCTGCGCAACACAGAAAGTATTATTTGCTATGTATTTTAATCACAGATATGAAATGTACCATGTCTTAACAAAAGATTATTATGAATGATGGATACATTTTCAGAATTATAACTACTCTAGCTTCTCTTCTTATCAATAATAAGTAAGAAAGGGATAATGGGTGTGACAGGAGAGACTCTTAAACTAGGTTCTCTAAAAAGAAAACCAAAACCAGTTAAGTTTACATCTGTGTATATAGAGACATTTATATAGAGAAAATGGCTCACACATTTCATATGAGTAGCAGCAGGCAGGTTCAAAGTCTGTGAGTCACACTTTAGGCTAGAGGCTCTTCCTGACTCCTGGGCTTTTGAAACCAAGATCAGAAAGAAGGTGGCAGAGTAGTGATTGCCTAAGTGTATGGATCAAGGTCAGCAGGTCATGCTTATAGCTGCAGAGACAAATGATTCAAGGTCTGTAGCTCATATGACAGGCTATTGGCTCCTGTCCAAAGGAGGCAGATAGAGAATCCAGGCTCAGTCAAAAGTAAGCAAACAAGCTTTTCCATTACAATTCATGATATCGGAAGCAGACTATACCCTTGAGGAAATGTAAGGAATTGATTACAATTGATTGCCTCAGGGTTGTGACTGAATCTTCTTACAACTGATCAGCTATTCATGGCAGATTATATTATGAATTTTATCACGTCACATCATGGGGATGACTAGTTCTCTCTCCGCCCCCCCCCCCCCCAATCAATAGGCTCGTCATTTGTCACTGCTGCAAGTCCCAGAGGCCACTCCAAAGCTCTCTTGTCCAATCTCAGTGCGTCCGGCCACCCCCTTCCCTGACACCAAGCCCTTTTATTAACTACAGGCTGTTCTGGAGACTATCAAGATCCCAGATTTACACTTAGACTAGGAGTGGGTGTGGAACGTCAGGCCCGGCTATTCTGCGAGCCCCCTGCCCCTTTGTCCAGGAGGCCTCAGATGGTTTTGAGAAAATAGGGCTGCCTTCAGAGCTGGTAAACTCTCTGCGACTGTAAACCTGGACAGGGTGCCAGTCAAGCCGAGATTCATCGTGGATTCAGAAACGCGGTCACTGCAGCAGGAAAGAGGCACTATTGGACATACCAATCGACATGGTTGTCGATCCCTGCTGGTAGTTTTTAAGTGACAAACGATGCTGTACAAATAATCAGAGAGCTGGATTATATGAAGAAGAATGTGCCATCAGGATTGGAGGAAGACTTATTAACAATCTGATATGTGCAGATGACACAGCCTTGCCTGCTGAAAGTGAGGAGGACTTGAAGTACTTACTGACGAAGATCAAGGACTGCACCCTCCAGTATGGGTTGCAATGCAAAGAAAATCCAGATTCTCACATTTGCACCAGGAAACCACATCATGATAAGTGGTGGGGAAAAAATGAGGTTGTCAAGGATTTTGGATTTCATCTTGTTTGGATCTACAACACATGCTCATGAAAACAGCAGTCAAGCAATCAAACGATGCATTCATTGCATTGGGTAAATCTGCTGCACAAGACCTCTTTAGGGCACTGCAAGCAAAGCAAGATTGTATTTTGAGGACTAAGGGATGGCTGACCCAGGCCATAGTATTTTAAATTGCCTCGTACGCATGTGAAAGTTGGACATTGAATAAGGAAGGCCAACGAGGAATCAATGCATTTGAATTGTGGTTCTGGAGATGAATGCTGAAGGCATCGTGGACTGCTAAGGAAACAAACCGATCTGTCTTGGAAAAAGCAGAGCCCGAGTGCTCCTTGGAGGCAAGGATGGCGAGCCTCAGTCCCACGTACTTTGGACATACTGTGAGGAGAGATCAGTCCCTGTGAGAGGACATCATGCTGGATAAAGTAGAGCAGAGAAAAGGTGGGCGGCCCTCACAAGATGGACTGACCCGGGTGCTTCAGTAATGGACTCAAGCATAGGAACAACTGTGAAGCCGAAGCATGGCTAAGCAGTGTGTTGTTCTGTTGTCCATGGGATCCTTCCGGGCTAGAACCGAGTCTATGGCATCTAACAACTACAACAACAAAGTGCCAAATGAGTGAGCATCCTGGCTCAACCAAGTTGACACAAAAGCTAACCATGACAGTGACTATAGAGAGAGACTGCAGGAAAGGTATTGGCGAGTTGACCACAAGGGCAAACAGCCAGTTCTTCTTCCCAGTGGCACTCAAATACATGAGACAATGTCAGCAGAGAGCTCAGGATGCATAACATCTGTGAACAACACACTCTGTGACAGGAGAAAACGAGTCATTTCCAAGGCAGGAGCCTAGAGAAGATGAGATGGTAGGTTACACAGATGGAGGCACATGTAAGCCGGGCTGGGCCCCGGTGGCGTGGTGGTTGTGCGCGGGACTGCGGCCCAATGGGATGGAGGTTCAATTCCAGCAGCGGCTCCAGAGGAGCAAAGGCTATGCCTCCTACTCCCACCACCAGAGGGCAGTGATGCACCCCACCCCCGCAAAAAAAGGTAGATGTAAGCAGGTCTAGCCTCCTTGAGGATTTAGCAAAGTTTGGAAGCAGAGTTTTTAAATGGATTAACCTTGACCTATACTCATCAGAGGCATTAATTATTAAATCAGAAGTCTTGGTAGGTCTAATCCCTGACAGAAATGATATTAATTGAGTAGGTAGGTATTCCTTTTCCACTGTAAGGCCCCATCAATGAGTCCGGGTGGTGCACAACTGGTTAAATGCTTGGCTGTTGACAGAAAGGTCAGTGGTTCAGAGATATCAGCAGTTCAGCTCAATAGGAGAAAAGACCTGGTAATTGACTGTCATAAAGATGACTAAACACAAACAAACAAACAAAACCAAATCTATTGTTTCCAAGTCACGGTGACCTTATAGGGCAGAGTATCCTGGAACTCCTTGATGAAAGCTATAGGGAACATCTTTCTCACTGGAGAGGCTAGTGGGGTCACTCAGGCAAGCTTTTGGTTAGCAGTGGAGCACTTCTGCCACTGTATCACTATGGCTTCTTCTATCAAGTCTAGGAAATGCTCTGGGACTCTTCTACTCTGATCACAGAGGGCTGGTATGAATCGGAAGCAATGGGCAACAAGTGGCGGGGGGGTGGGTGGGTTGTATTGGTGGGAACTGACTAAACAGCACACAAGGAGGTCCCAACATGCAGCGTAGCTCCTCAATGAGGAAAATCAGCCGCAGCACGGTTATACTGCTACCCTTGCTTAGTTGTGAGACGGTCCCCACATCATGTGTTCGGCGCCCTCTGTCGGTTCTCTGACAGGCACAGGTCTACCATCTGAGTGGCGTTACGAAAGGGGCACACAGGGAACCCAGCAGAACCTCTACCATTTTGAGTGATTTCAAACGGAATCTTTTGTTCTGTGTCTCCACCGCAGACAGAAAACTTGCTCAGAAAGAGACTGGACATGCTAATAAGCAAAACCAATGCTTCAAAGCAGCTCCATCAGTGCTCACAGCCTGCTTTTCCTGCTTCTATAGAGAGAGGCCAGTCACCGCCTTTCTATTTCAGTCACATTATGGTTCTGTGGGAACTGTCATTTTCCTTTACTGCAGTTTCCAAGGCCCCAAAATAACCTTCTCATTAGCTTCACTCAAGTTCATTGTTAGCATAAATAGGCCAAAACAGGCAGCCATGTGCAGAGCACTTTAAGAGAACATTATCAATGCTGTTCATCTATTCATGTTCTAAAGGGAAATATTCAAAAGTAGAAAAAAATTTTTTGGTTTCTGACATTGTCAGGAAATATACTGTGGATAATTCTTAACATCCTGGAAATGAACTAAGATGACAGATAACTTTTAATTCACTTTGGGCTTGACTCTCACTGTCATATCCAGGTGGCCACTAGCAGAAGCTTGAGTAATGTGGAAAATATGTCTGTGCAGCTGCTGGCAAAGAAGCAGAGTTAATACTTCCTCAGAAACTGTGTGAGAGTTTCTGCAGAAGAATGCAACGCTGGCTGATCCACACCCTCAAACCAACCCCAGATCTCGTTGGCCGTATCCTGCTCTCAGACGGCAAAGCGAGAGCTCATAAAAATACAATGGTTCTCTGTGGATCGACTGCTCTTTCCCGCCCACCCTGGAAGACACATTAGTATTTAAGACGAGGAAAGAGAACTGGAGCTAAGGAAAAGCAAAGGATGCCAGAGACTAAGATAGGTCACTACTGTCCCCTCTGCTAGGAAAGGAACGAATGTCTCAGTACCTCGGTTTCCATAGTTACCTTTGCTTTCAATCTCAGCCTCAATTGTAGACCAGAGTCAACAGACAATAGTTACCTATCAGTCAGATTTGTGGTTCTTCTTTTGTGATTTTTGGCTTCCACAGAGGAATGCAAATATCTTTACCTGGGGAGTTTTAGGACAACTGGTACATCTAGAAACAAAACTCTGGCAAACTCTTTTGGTAAAGGGCCAGTTAGTACCATAAATACTTTCTTTTCTGTAGTCCATACGGTCTCTGTGGCAACTACTTGCTTCTGGGGTGACACCTTAAAAGTGCCTCAGACATTTAAAAATGAATGAGTGTACCTGTGGTGCCCATAAATATTTATTTATAAACACAGGCCAACAGCCAGATTTGGTTCTTGAGTCATAGATTTTGACTCAGTGACATTTTGTTGCTATCGGGATGATTGAGAAATGATGATAACAAGAACCAAGCTGTTCTAGAAAACCAATCAATGATATTGGAAACCAGAATAGAGGTTGCTCTTTGTGGGGTAAAGGGTGGGAGATAGGTTATTATAAGAGGGAAGAGGAATAAGGAGATCTGGGTTACCGGTACTTTCTGTTTCCAGAGATACATCCTGATGACGTGCTTCATTTTGTGAAAATCCAGGAAAGATTTATATTTATTTTTGTGTGTATATGGCATTTCAATGGGCTGTTTTTTTTTTTTTAAAGAAGAAAGAAAATAGCCAAACTGTACTAAAGGAGGAGTTCTTTTAAGAAATACAAGGTTAATAAAAATCCTACCAAGAGGATATAGAAAATGATGAAAGTTTGTATTCCTGGATATGTGACTAAAAGACATTTATATAAATGTGTAAATCAACATTTTAAAACCACCACTGTTTTTGAAGATTGCCAAGGCTAATTTGCTTAAACTCTAAAGGTCTATAAGAAAAGTGCCTTCGATCCCTGTTGAGACTTCAAGTTTCCAAAAAGTCCAACAACATTGTGAATGTGTGGAAAGACCCAAGAAAGTGAAAGGAATAAAAGTGTAGTAAAAGAAATGTAGCAAGAGATAACTTTTAAAGGTCTATGTTCATTTCTCGTTTGAAATAAAATAGCCAAATTGTACTACAAACTGTACCACTGTACTTCTCAAAAAAAAGCAATACAATAGCTATCAAAAGACCAATTAAAGGTGAATACACCACTGATTTCATTCACACTGGTCCCACTACAAAGGAAGAACCAAGACTTCTCCCAAGTGGAGCAAGCAAACTGGCATAGGTAGATAATCTCAACGTAATAGCACAATTAGGATGCACAGACACGCAGGTGTGAACGAAACCCCTTGGAGGTCACACTGAGAAGTCTGGCCCCAGGAGTTGCCACAGGCAGTCAGTTACCTTGCTCTTCCAGGAGGACTTGCACAGCTGAGTTTTCTTCTACTTTTTTCCTGGCAGCTGCTTCTTCTTCTTCTGACCATTGTATATGATCCCTAACAAAAGATAAAAATGCTAAATTATGCTTCAGGAAGAAAAGGGGTGACAAGGAGCACATCCTTCATTCTGGATTAATCCAAGTCAAATAACACCAACTCATGCCACATCTACTTTGTGTCAGCTGTTCCTCTAAACATGCTTGTGCAACTCTGAAACTCCTACGGTTCTTCTGTTTGAATCTGGCTGTGCTGTAAGCCCCAATCAACGCTTAGAAATGACTGCTGACATATGAGGGAATATATACACACAAGAATTTTTTTCAAAGCTATGTATTTAATTTTTTTTTTTTACAAAACAACCTTCAAAGTATTCTTCATTATACTTAATACATTGGTCAAATCTGCAATTCCATTCTTGGAAACATTTTTCAAATTCATCTGTTTGAATGGCAACAGCACCCCCCTTTTTTCTTCACCTTTTCTAAGGTGTCAAATCGCTGTACTCTCATGTTCCTCTGCCTTCGTGAAAACAAACAGAAGTCACAAACAAAAAGCCATCACACAGAACGAGGTCAGGCAAGTAAGGTGCATGGGGCAAGAGAGGCATGCTGGTTTTTGCCAAAAAGTGGTGCACGGAGATGGCTCTGTGAGCAGGGACACTGTCATGGTGACAAAACCATTCCCCTGTCTGCCACAAATCAGGCTGTTTTTGTTGCACACTGTTAGGCAATCTTTTCAGAACCTCTAAGTAGAAAACTTGATGTACAGTCAGATCTGGTGGAACGAATTCCAAATGCACTATGAGTCGACATTTTCGTACACTGTAAGTTGACAAATGTCCAGAACAAGGTCTGTCATCAGTTGACATTTGACCTTTTTTGAAATGAGAGAACCACTCATGCGCTGACGTTTTTTCCCACAGCACTGTCTTTGTTGTTGTTGTTTGGGGGGGGGGGCGGCAATCACTGCCCTCTGGTGGGAGTAGGAGGCCCAGCCTTGCTCCTGGAGAGCTGCTGCTGGATTGGAACCGCCAACCTTGTGGGCCGCAGTCCTGCACACAACCACTATGCCACCGGGGCTCAGCCCCCCACAGCACTCTCTTTGTAAGCTGTTCAACACCACAACAGTTTCTGCAGCATTTTTCCTGAGCAGGAAACAAAATTTCACAACCACGCACTATTCTCTTAAACTGGACATCATAAAAAACGAAGTTCAAGCAAAACTACTTTTACAAAAAAATTCACTGTGACCATAGAGAACTTTCCCAGGCAACACAACTGGATGCACTAATTCTGAGCGAATTGCTTGATGCTCGCCTACTGGGAAAAGCATGTACAGTGAAAGCTTTCCTCTGTCTAGTGCAATTCTGGTTTTTCTGAGTACTCCCTAGTATTGTCCTTAGAACACACAGGTGCCTCATCATTTAGCTGTTGGTAGAGTTTGCTGTTTTCCACTTAATTCAACTTACTTTTATTTATTCTTATGGTATTCTTTAATAGCTCTTGTTATTCTCCTTTGACAATACTAGTATATTATACTCTGCTATCAAAGAGAGAAGAGTTTTAAAATATTTTGTATTTTCCTTATTTGTTAAAAAGGGCCCTGATGGCATAGTAGGTTACCGGCAGGGCTGCTCATCTGAAGGTCAGCAGTTTGAACCCACCAAGCACTTTAAAGGGGAAAGATGAGACTTTTGTTCCTGTAAAAACTTATAGCCTGGGCTGAGTCTCGGTGGTGCAATGGTTGTGCGCGGGGCTGCGGCCTACTGGGATGGAAGTTCAATTCCAGCAGCAGCTCCACAGGAACAAAGGCTGGGCCTCCTATGCCCAACCACCAGAGGGCAGTGATGCCCCCCCCCAAAAAAACTAATAGCCTAAAAAAGGACACACCCCCAAACAATAAAGTTGCTCTTGAGTAAAACAACAACAACAAACTTAAAGCCTTAGAAACCCTTTGGGGCAGTTGGCTTTTTCATATTAATTATTTAACTATTGCCAATATATTTGTTTACGCTGAAATGACACACTACTTCATATAAGCAGATTCACTTTATCCGATTGAGACATTATTAGCTACAATTGATTATGGCAGTGAGTTGTTTTTGTTTATATATGCTAATATTATTTCTGCCAAAAAAATGACTTCCTTGGAATAGAAACATTTATTTTAGGCCTTTTTTGTCTCTTATCTATTTTAAAACTCATTCTGTTGGGGGCTCTTACAGTTCTCATAACATTCCACACATCAATTGTATCGAGCATATTTGTACATGTTGCCATCATCATTTCCAAAACATTTTCTACTTGAGTCCTTGGTATAAGCTTTTTTCCCACCCTGCCCCACCCTCATATATCCTTGATGAAATATATTTTGGGGGGGGGGCATTACTGCCCTCTGGTGGTCGTGGGAGCTACCCAGCCCCACTCCTGGAGAGCCGCTGCTGGATTTGAACTGCCAAGCCCGTGGGCCACAGTTCTGTACTCAGCCACTTACGCCACCGGGGCTCAGTCCCCTTGATGAAATATTTTCATATCAATAAAAAGTAGAATAATTTCTTGATTCTGCTTTTATAATGAAAGTCTGAACTGTACTTCCTGAGTTGCAACAGGCAAGACTACATGAGTCAAGCAATTCTTCAAAATAAATCAAGTTTAAAAATAATTTTTTTCCTTTTAAAAATAATTTTATTGGGGCCTCTTACAACTTGCAATTCATACATCCATCCACTGCGTCAAGCACATTTGTACTTTGTTGCCATCATCATTCTCAAAACATTTTCTTTCTATTTGAGCCCTTGGTATCAGCTCCTCATTTTTTCCCCTCCCTTCCTGTATGTCCTCCCTCAAGAACCCTTGGTAATTTATAAAATATTACTTCGTAAAAAATAATAAAATCATTAAAAAATAATTTTAAGTCATATAAGATTCAAATTCAATACAATTTATTAGACAAATATAAGAAAAAACATGTTAGAGTTTATACTGTAGTCATCTATCTGATGAGAAAAAGATAAACTATAAAATCCTTGGAGATAAACATTAACAGAGCACTTAGTGTGATCATAATTACTACAATAATAAGCACTACCAGTCATTATTTATTCTTTGCCAGGTTCTGTGCTAAGAACACTGCATACGTACATATGTCTTATTTGATGCATATGAGGAAAGAGAAATGTCCTAACTTGCTCAGTTATATAGCTGATATATAAAGTTATATAGTTGTTCTCACTTCCAAGTCCATCCTCACAACCATTTTTATCTGTTCGTATCTACCAAAGCAACGAGAGATACTAAGAGATCTAAGACACAATCCTTGCCCTGCATGGTTTACATTCTACCAGTGCAAGCAGACAAACTAAGTGAATGATAACACAATGCAGCATACCTGGTTAGCACCTGGTAACTGGGAATGTAGCCAACAAATACTGGTTGAGATAAACAGAAAGATTTTAACAGAGAAGAGTTGGGCTCAGGTTACGAGGTAGGAGGTGGGGCAATTACATGTATCATTACAAAGCTGGGAATACAGACAGCCTAACGGGAAGATCTCTTGTAGCACAGTAGGTACACACTAGGCTGCTACAGTACGCAACGTCCGGAGTTTGAAACCACTAGCCACTGTTACAGAGGAAGATGAGGCTTTCTGCTCCTGTGAAGAGTGACAGTCTTGGAAACCCACAGGGACAAGTCTACCCTGCTCTACTGGATCACTCTGAGTCCAAACTGACGTGAAGGCAGTGAGTTTGATTTCTGGATATAGAAAACCATGGAAAATAATCTATTTTGACTGCTTCTTCTGGATAGCCACCAGGGCGTTAGAAGCTGAGTAATGACCACATGTCAGAAGAGTTGAGGTGTGTGCACAAGCCGTGGAGGGGCAGGAGGATCGCTGGCCAATGAGAAGCTGGCTGTAGTGGTTGAGAAACAATGACTTCCAGGTCAAAGGTGCTCCCAGCCATGGAAAAGAGGAAGGACATGAAGAATGGGGGTGGGGGAAGAGTCACTGAGAAATTTTTTGCCATGAGATGGAGATGAATGAGCTATGGGAAGAGAGGAAGAGAACGGGTCAGAAATGATTATGAAGTTTTAAAATGGAATATCTGGGAAAGCAAGGTTAACAATGACAGAATAAGGAACTAGCTCGGGTGGCCTGATAATAAGCTTGGGCCTATTTTTAGTTATGTTTATATAATCAAAATGCCAGAAGGCATATTCCAGTGACCCGGCTGGAAATACATCATTGAAAAGTGAGAAAGGCCTTTCTTTTGAGGAGGATCAAAACTGGTACACTGAAGTCCCTGGGGAAAAGTAAATGATAATTTAAAAATCAAAATCTCATAAAGTTTATTCAAAGAAGACCCAACCTTTTTGTTTGTTTGTTTTGTGGGGGCTTCACTGCTCTCCGGTGGTGGGAGTAGGAGGCCCAGCCCCTCTGCTAGAATTGAACCTCCGTCCCAGTGGGCCGCAGTCCCGCGCACAACCACTACGCCACCGGGGCTCAGCCGAAGACCCAACCTTTTGCAAGGCAAATAATCACAAAACAGCTTTGTCACTTGCTTAAAGAAATGAGGAAAGAATAGAGCTTTGTTTTGACTTACTTTAACATGTGTGTAACCGTGTACAACTGGGGCTAGCAACTATATTTTATATGCAGTATGTGTAAATATAGAGAGAATATTACTACATGGTAGTTATGACATTAAAAGCAATGAGCCATTAACTAAAAAAAAAGTGTTTCTAAGGCTGGAAACAAGTTTCTCATTTACAAATTTCTACAGCATACAGAAAAGAAAATTGAACAATCCATCCTGTGAAGAATCAAGCTGTGAGACAATGAGAGTGTCTGTGGCCTTCAACTCAAAGAATTTGTTTTAAAACTGTTAGTTTAACTTGCTTCTTCCTGAGCATTTAATAGATTTAGTTATTGCTTAAATTGCTCTAACTTCCTTACTCTGTTCTTTTATGTTGCTTCATTTTCTTAACTGCTAAGAGAGGGGAATATTGTACCCTAAGCTCCTGCAGAACAGATTTTTCCTTTGTGCAGTTACAGATTCCCCGTAGAAATCCATAAAATGCTCCTACTGTATTTATGAGGATGTCCTCCAGACCTGCTGCTTTATGGACATTCTTTATATTAGATGAGTCTAATTCACGTGCACAAAATTCAACCGCCAGTAATAAGAATCATTCATGTTTGCATAAGTAATAAATACAACTACCATAGAATTTAAGCACAGAGACAACTAATAAATAAACGGAAATTAATCAGGCACTTAACCACTACCACAAAGAAAAGCAAAAGGGGAAAAAATGACTCATATTATTTGACCTATGAATTGTACTGCTCTGAATTTACTGTAACAAGGTAATTGAAAAGAACAGAGATATTAAATGCACAAGGATATTCACTAGTACACTAAATGCAATAGCAAATAATTGGAAACAAACCTCAGTGGCATGAGAGTGGAAAATTATGGTACCTCACAGACATTCAAAATGATAAATATGAAGGCTATGTAACAACATGGAAAAGGACTTATGAAATAACACCAAGTTTAAAAAGGCAAAACACAAAATTATATTATTACATAATTATAACAACCAAAATTGTATACATATTCTGTGAATATTAAAACAGTGAAGTAAAAATGATTCTTTCACAATGGTGGGAATAAGAGAGACTACCCTAAAATGTCCTTAGCTACTTTAAAGCTGTTTCAACTAGAGATCTTTCTTTTTAATCATTTTATTGGGGGCTCTTATAGCTCTTATCACAATCCATACATCCGCCCATTGTGCCAAGCTCATTTGTTGCCATCATCATTTCCAAAACATTTTCTACTTGAGTCCTTGATGAGATAAATTTTTATTAAAATACATTCTATTTACATAAAAAACGAACTTTTTGTTAAGATCACCAATGATGTCTTTAAATCATCCTCAAAAGTTTATAAAATTCTTCTTGGGGGGCGGGGGGAAAGAAATAGTTCCTGGAGAATAACAAAATAAGAGAACTGAGAAATTTTTACTGAATATTTCTCCTGAAAATTTGAAAAAGAAAGCTGAGGAGTAAGAATTTTTAATATGGCAAATTTTTACAACATGGCTGGAATACTCTTTAAAGTGATGTAGCTTTTATTAGTCTTATTTATGTATTTATTTGTTTTACTGAAGAGCCTGACTCTATTTTCTGTATTAAATTAATCATTTTATTCAGGGGCTTTTACACATTTTACAACAATCCATCATTCAATACTATTAAGCACATTTGTACATATGTTGCCATCAATATTTCCAAAACAATTTCTTTCTACCTAAGCCCTTGGTATCAGCTCCCTTTCCTTCCCCACCCCAACCCTTCCACCTTCATGAATCCTTGATTAATCAAATGTTACTATTGTTATTTTATGTCTTATTCATTAATCTTAAGATGTCATTCTTATGCCTTGGTGGCAGAGTGGTTAAGTGGCTGAAAGGTCACACTGAAAGGTCAGCTGTTAGAACCCATCAGCTGCTCTGTGGGAGAGAGATGTGCTCATGTGTTCTGTTAAGACTACTTTCTTGGTGAAACAAAAACTATGGCCTTTTCTCAGTCTTCAGGCCTGAAAATGAACTCGCTGTTACAGCTCAACTTTCAGTCAAATGATAGACAGACCTACCAGGTGAACAGAGACATACACTCCTCAACCCCACCAATCACAAGAGATCAAAAGGGCAGCATCTGTTCAAAGACAAAGCTCTGAAGGCAGGGAGAGATGGAAAGAGGGATGGATGGAAATAGGATACATTGGAAGGAGGTAGAAAAAGTGCTGCTACATTGTGGGGATTACAATCAATGTCATGAAGACCTATTTGGTACAACTTTACTCAAGTCACAACAAAAATTTTTTAAAAGAAAAAAGATCACATTCTTGGAAACCTGAAGGGGCATTTTCTTTTCTATAGGGTGGCTTCTGTGGGTCAACATGATGGCAGTGGGATTACCAGATAGGTAGAAAGATATAGATTCAAGACGCATACTCACATTTCTTCTATACAGTTGAATGATTCAACAAAGTTGTATGTAATTGCTTGAATTTTAAGTTGATGGCATGAACAGTCTCATTGCGCACTTGATTGGGTTTGGAAAATTAAAACACATACCTAACCTAAAGAAAATTCTACTGCATGCTTTATAGCTTATTATGATTCTAATAATCAGACATAAATCAAAGCATCCAGTGAAAACTGTGGATAGCAGTTTCTCTCTCTCTCTTTTTTGTATATCGCCATATCTTTGTCCTTAACTCTATGTTAAATCTTCCTATTATTGTAAGGTGCTAAAGAGACTCCAATCTCAAATACATTTTAATGATTTTAATTTTAATTAACAATACATTTTAATTTAGTAAGTCTTACGAAGGATCAAAGATGACACATACCATCTGGATGAGGGAGGCCATTAGCACTGCGCCATAATGGCATCCAAGGATTCACAGTCAGGAAGCCAGTTAAATAAGACATGGAACAAAGGAAACTGTCACAAATTCATGATTGGCGGCAGATCAATACATCATGGTTACAGGTTAGACTACACGCAGGGAACAGGATGAAGTGAGAGCACAGACATGTTTAGACAGAATAGCTTACACAGCTGGTCAAGGGGAAGCACTCAGGACATGACTATGAGACCCCCTTTATGAATCAGAATTAACATGATGGCAGGGAGTTTTTGAGTCTGTACCCAGTACGGTGATGTCCATCAAGAATACACTCACGCAAGCTCCTAGGAGAGACTGCCTCTTCCTGGGCTGGCTGGAAAGGGATGGAAGTAATTCACCTTCCATGCACTCTACTTGAGGGTCAGATTAGTCACACCAGGCATCATACCAATTGGTGTAACACACACAAGTACCAAATAATGAAGAAGTGAAGAATAAGTAAGAAAAAAAAAGACTGAAGAAATACTAGCTGAATTTTCTTTGCAAGTAATTTCATTAAACAAACAAAGGGCAAATACCAGGCAAAATAAATATAAAGAAAACTTATATAAACTAAAGATAAATTAAACCTGAAAAAGTAGCTATTATTTACAGGGGAAAACAAAGTCGGCTTAATGATAGCTGATTTTGCATCATAAACAATGAAAGCCAAGCATAGAAAGAAGGCCAACCTAAAGTTCTATATATAGTAAAAATAAATTGAAAGAATTTTTAAATTATAGAATCTCCACTATAAGAACTACTAAAGAAAAAAAAAAGAACTATTTAAGAATGTCCTTTGGGCTGAAGGAAAATGGTACCAGTTAGAGACTAAGATCTCTACATCCATTATCATGTTAATTCTAACTCATAGTGATCCAACAACCAGAGGAGAACTCCCTAAGGAGTTTCCAAGGCTCGACATATTTATAGAAGCAGCCCGCCATATCTTTCACCCACAGAGTAGTTGATGGAGTCAACCCACTGGCCATTTGGCTAGCAAGTGTGAGCTTTAACCACTTGGCAAGCAGAGTGCCATCTCAGATCTACAGGGTGAAATAAAGAGAACAGAAAAGGTAGATATGGTGGGTAGAAATGGTGGGTAAGTTTAACACATAATTTTGAAAATTTTGAAAATTTTTCTAAAAACAAATGATTCTTTATAAATATTAAAATTAATAACCCAGAGGGGAAAGGATGAGAAGTTGTTATCGAGGGCTCAAGTAGAAAAGCAGATATTTGGAGAATGATAACAGCAGCAGGCATGTGAAGGTGCTTGGCACAGTATATGCATTTATGTATTGTGAAAAGCAAAGTATGAGCCCCAATAAAGTGATTTAAAAAAATTAATAACCTTGAACTATAGCATTTATAACATATGGAGAAACTAAATAGCAGTAGTAGTACAAAGATTAGAGGGAAGATAAATGAAGTTAGTTGTACAGAAGTGATATTTTATGTAAAATGATATAACCGAGTCCAGTCCAGATCAAGTTCTTAAGTCTGATATTAGCTCACATGTCCAATACTAACTAGTCCATAATTTCCTCTTTAGACTCAAGCAGCACATGCAAGGATGCCAAATGCAGGAAGATCACAGGCCAGTGGGTAGAAAGTCTTGTGGATCCAGTGGCAGTGGAAGCATCTCCACAAGGCTACTCCAGCTCTCTTGAGTGTCTCAATAGCAAGAAAGGGAAGGCAGAAAGAACGGGTCTGGCCTCCAGTGAACTGTCTAGCTTTCTTGTACCTTCCTATGAGGTCATCAAGTTGTGACCTGATTGACAGGATAGTCTCCATCACTTTGCTCAAGTTGACAGGAGATTATGTAACTGCCAGAGCTACTCTACATTCAAGAGCATGTTTCAGAGTCTCTTTAGATATTCGCTTTGATTTTTTTTATTTCTCGTCGTTTTAATTCCCTTATGCTTTCTTCAAGTATGATATTCTTGATATCATCCTACAGTTCATTAGGCTTTCTGTAATTAGTGTTCAGTGTGTCAAATTTATTCAAAGTTGACTGGAGTAAATGAGGAAACATACTGCAATTTCTAGAGCAGTGATTCTCAAAGTGGGGTTCACCCTTCCAGGTGGTTCACTGAGTCCAAGCAATTTTCACACTATCACTAAAACTTTAACTGGTATTTTTAACAACTTATGTGCTCTGATGTTATAAAAACACAGTGGGTAAAATTCTAATTATCTAAGTATAAGACAAGGCAGTCACACAAGACAGTACTAGTAGCTACTGTATTTTCTATTACTATATATAATGGTAAATAATGTATCATTACATTACAATAATGTAAATAAAGTAAAAATTCATTTTTATTGATAAGGCAATAAAAGTTATTGATTTAATAAAATCTTGATTCTTGAGTACAGTATGTATATTTTTTAATGTTCTGTGTGGCAGAATGGGACTCATACATAAAGCGCTTTTGCAGCATACATAAATATAATGACTTATGGAAAAGCATCGTGAATTGAACTGGATGATTTTTTCCTGGAATTCTATTTTTGCCCAAAAGAACTATCACAGTGAAATTACAGATATTCAGATTTATGTATTTAGCAGATATTTTCTCAAAAGTAAGTGAAATGAGGCTATTACTTCAAGAAAAAAATGACAGCATTTGTTGTCAGAGATAAATTTTATGCTTCCAAGCAAATATTAGAATTTTATAAAATTTGTGTCTTCTAAACCATGAATCTGACAGCTTCCTGATTCTTAAAAGATTTCTCTGTTAAAACTAGTGATATTAATGAATGTGATTTTTAAATAATGTATGATGGAATGTGTCAACATTTAGAAGATCTACATAAATCAGAAAAACAATCTCTTGCAAATTACTCATGCATGATGTTACAAAATGATGCACTGGCAATAGATCCATCCCAAGTAAATGATAGACTAGCAGATTTTAATACAGCAGAATACAAACGTTCATTGATATGGCTTCATATTTTCCACACTGCTACTAAACTTAAAGAACTATTCCTTAAAAAAAAAACCCAAAAAACTCTTCCTGCCAAAGTTAATGTAGTAGCATGAAAAATTGCCAATTATCTGAAAAGACTGTTTAAAAACTCTCCCCTTAATTACAAAATTTGTGGAAATTTTTTGTTAATACAATTCAACCTAAACTACCTATCAGAACAGACTGAAGCAGGTATGAGAATCTAGCTTATTCCAATAAGCTATCCAATACTGAGATTTTCAAGCATTTAAAATAACGCAACGCTTTGTATTAATTTTGGGAGAATATATAGATATTTTATTAGTAAATGCAATTTATGCTAACATGCAATGGATTGTTTTTTTGTTTGTTTTTTTTTTAGCATCATTGCCCCCTGGTGGGAGTGAGAGACCCAGCCTTGCTTCTGAAGAGCTGCTGCTGGATTTGAACCGCCAAGCCAGTGGGCCGCAATCCCGCACTCAACCACTACGCCTCTGGGGCTCAGCCCGGATTGTTGTTTTAAAGTGAATTAAAAGTATTTTAAGAATGTAGTTTTAATTTTTAATTTGAAAAATATCAAGAGACAATCTACATACATGAAAAGTATTTGGGCTCATGATTTTTTGTTTGTTTGTTTTTGTTTTTTGTGGGGCATCACTGCTCTCTGGTGGTGGGAGTAGGAGGCCCAGCCCCACTGCTGGAATTGAACCTCCGTCCCAGTGAGCCGCAGTCCCGCGCACAACCACTACGCCACCGGGGCTCAGCCCGCTGGGCTCATGATTTTTAAGCGTCAAAAGGTCCTGAGCAAAAACATTCTAAAGTACGGCCTCAGAATAACCTCTAGAAATGATACAAACATGTATCACTAAAAAGTTAGCACAGAAAAGAAGATACTGAAAAGGTACCAGTTTATCACAAAGGAGGCAGGAAAAGAAGAGCAAAAAGAAACCGTGCAGGTAAGGCATATATTGGATGTGAAAGATATGGCAAAAAATCATAATAATAAAGGTTTTTGGGGGGATATGGTGGAGGAGGAAGGGGACAAAGGGAAAGAGATATCAAGGAGTTCAAGAAGAAAGAAAATGTTTTAAAACTGTGGTAGCAATTGTACAACACTGCTTGATGTGATTGAACTATGGAATGTTATGATATCTGTAAGAGCTCCAATAAAATTATTAGAAATAAAAAAACACCAAGAGGGTAAATTTAGATCATATTAAATAACTTGTATGTCCCTTTGTCATACTGTGATGGTACAGGTGTTGCAGTGATGCTAGAAGCTTTGCCAGTATGCGCAGGGTCACAATGATGAACAGGTTTCAGAAGACCTTACAGAATAAAAATAAACAAGGAAGAAGGAAGAGCCATTTATTCTTGAGGGATCAGGCACTAACAACCTGAAGAATAGCAGCGGAGCATTGTCTGAAACAGTGCCAGAAGATGAACCCCACAGATTTGAAAGCACTCAAAGCCTGACTGGGGGAAGTTGTCTCCTCACGGTAGAGTGGGCCTTAATGATGACATGGGAGTCCAGCTTTCAAGACCTTCATTTGTTGATGGGGGATGACTCAAAAGGAGAAACTGCTACAAACACCCATTAATACTCTGAATGTGGAATGCATGAAAATAAGAATCGAGGAAAATGGAAAGTCATTAAAAATGAAAAGTAAAAAGATTGATATTCTATGCAATAGTGTGCTGAAATGGATTTGCATTGGCCGTTCGGAATCAGGTAATCACAGTTTACTATGCTGGGATTAAGGGGATGGCATGACATTCACAGTCAAAAAGAACATTTAAGATCTATACTGAAGTATAATGCTATCTGTGATAGGAAAATATTTATACACCTATAAGGAAGTCTAGTTGTGTTAGTCTATGTAGGTTAGAGAAACAAATTCATAGGCATTCATATGTGTATAAGAAAGATCTTTATATAGAAGAGCAGGTGAATATTGAGTAAACATCTCAGTCGAGTCCAGATCAAGTGCATAAGTTTGCTATCAGCCCATATGTCCGATACCAATCTATAAAGTCCTCTCAGACCCATGAAATACATGCAAGGACACTGAATGCAGGCCAGTGGGTACAAAGTCTTGTGGATCCAGTGGCAATAGAAATATCTCAGCCCTGGCAGAAATCTCCACGTGGCTCCTCCAATTCCCAGGGCACAGGGTCTATGGGTGTAGTGTTGTGTGTCTTGTCAGTAGAGCATCTCTCAGGGAGTGAGCTGAGAGAAGAAGGTGTCTCTGGCCTTGACGGGGGAAATACAGAAACTCCCAGAATCCTCAGGAGAAGGTCATGCCCACACAGACCTCATTGACTACACAATGACTGACATGGTAGACTTCTCCCCTTCACACACAATCCTCTCATATTGACAACAGATTATATAACTACCACACTAGTTAATACAGCTATTCCAATTTAAGCACCAACCCCTAAACTAGCTATGAAGAAACTGAAAGATTTTACCAACTACTTCACTCTGAAATTTATCAAATATGTAGTCAAGTTGCATTGATTATTATTATTTTTTGTTTATTTATTTATTTATTTATTTATTTTTGTGGCATCACTGCCCTTGTGGGAGTAGGTAACCCAGCCTTGCTCCCAGAGAGCTGCTGCTGGATTTGAACCACCAACCCTATGGGCCGCAGTCCCGCACACAACCACTACGCCACCAGGGATCAGCTTACTGATTATTATTGATGATTGGAATGTGAAAGTTGGAGACAAGATGAAGGATCAATAGTTGGAAATAAAGTCTTAGAGATAGAAACAAAGCTGGAGATCACGTGATAGAATTTTGCATGACTAATTATTTTCGAAAATTCACTTTTGCACCAACATAAATGGTGACTACACACTAAGATGTACTTGACCCAAGCAATAGTATTTTCAATATCCTTATCTATATGTGAAAGTTGAGTAATGAATAAGGAAGGCCACAGAAGAATTGATGTATTTGAATTATGATATTGGCAAAGAATATTCAAAGTACTATAATGTCAGAAAATCAAATCAATCTGTATTAGAAGTGGAGAAAAATACTCTTAAAAGTGAAGAAGGTGAGACTTTGTCTCACATATTTTGAACTTGTTATCAGGGAACACCAGTCTCTGAAAAAGGACATCATGCTTAGTCCAGCAGAGTATAAGCAAAAGAGAAGAAGAACCTCAGTGATTGACACAGTGACAGCCACCACGGGCTTGAACATAACAATTATGAACATGGAGCAAGACTGTGCAGTGTGACATTCTGTTGCACACACATAAGGTCACCAGAGTCAGAGTGACCTCAAACAGCATCTAACATCACCAATATCACTATTGACCTTACTAAGTATTGTTGAGTTGGTTTTGACTCAAAGGGACCCTTTATTCTAACAAGATCACAGATGATTCTGACAGAACTCCAAGTGATTCTTATGTATACATAAAGATGTGCACATATCTATTTTATGTACAATTAAGAGAGAGAAAGAATAATACACCATGAAATCCTAAATCCAGGCTCTATAATATCAAGTAGGTTTCAAGGCAAGGGCCATCGCTAAATTAGAAGAATATTACACAGCTGAGCCCCGGTGGCGTAGTGGTCATGCGCGGGACTGCGGCCCACTGGGATGGAGGTTCGATTCCAGCTCCCAGGAGCAAAGGCTGGGCCTCCTACTCCCACCACCAGGGCAGTGATGCCTAAAAAAAAAAAAGAAGAAGAAGAAGAATATTACACAATGATAAATGGGCCAACTCATTAGCATGCTATCATAATTCTAAATGTGCATGTTAGCTAATAGGTTTAAAATTCATGAAGCAAAAATTGAAGAAAAGGGGAAAAGAAGGACAAAATCACCTTAACTGCAGAATATAGATATTCAGGGGTACGTACAATGTTTCCTGGTGGCACAGTCCTTGGCCTGTGATTGAAACCAGCAGCAGCTCCTTGGAAGAGGGCTTTCTAGTCCCATAATCAGTTCCAGTCTCAGAAACTCATGAGGCAGTTCTACCCTGTTATGTAAGGTCACTATCATTTGGCATTGACTCAACAATGGCAATGAGTTTGGTTTTAGAATGTTCACTATAATAGACCACATGCTAGGCCACAGAATATATCTTACTGTGTTAAAAAGGGTGAAATTACAGGCCATGTTCTCATAGGACACTGGAATTGTTTTAGAACTTAATAAGATTTTATGGAAATTCCAAAGTATTTAAAGTTCCAAGTAATACAATTCTAAATCATCAAAAAACTAACTCAAGGATACAATTTTGAAATGTGATCTGGTTTCAAAAAGGCTGGGAAAAAAATAAAATGAAAAGATACTGCAATTTTTCCATAAACTTTTTGAAACCCACGCATATGTCAAACTGAATGATAATGAGAATAAAACACAGTAAAATTAGGAGTGAGATTTCTAAAAACACTCAGAAGAAATTTGTAGTCAAATTCTTTTATTGGAAAAAACGAAAAGCTCAACATCCATGATCTATGCGTCTTCCTTAAGGAGCCATAAGAAGGAAATTAAACACAAAGGAGAAAAAAAGAGAGTTACAAAAATTAGTGAAGAAAAACAAACAAAAAATAGTGAAAAAATGAGTAAACTAGAAAACAGACCACTGATAAATAATAGAGTTGGATTTATTAAAAGATTAATAAAATTGATGGTCCTGTTAATAGGAGTTATAGAGACCAAAAAGAAGAAAACACAAATGGCCAATACCAATACCAGGAATGAAAGAGAAGAGATTAATATAAATCCTACAGACATTAAAAAGCACTATAAATAACTTCAAGCAAATAAAATGACTAGATAGGAGGCATTATCATATTCTTTTATTTTGGGGCAGGCAAAATGTTTATCATTTACTCCCTACACTACTATTCTAACTCACTGCTGTTGAGTCAGTCCTGACTCACAGTGAGTCTTTCCAGACAGGGGAGAACCACCCTGGAGCTTTCTGAAACTGTAACTGTTTGTGAAGAAAAATCCCCTTCTTGCTCTTACAGAGCAACTGGTGGTTTAGAACTGCTGATTTTGCAGTCAGTAGCCCACCCATAAACACTATACCAGCAGAACTCCTTCATTATTATTAGTGATCCCAAAATAAATATCGCCTTCTAAATGAACATTTTTTTTTGGGGGGGGGGGCACCTAATGAACATTTTATAAGTAAATTCTAAAAAGTTGAATTGTGGGGTTAAAGACTATGGTTATTGGGCTGAGCCCCGGTGGCGTAGTGGTTGTGTGCGCGGGACTGCAGCCCACTGGGATGGAGGTTCAATTCCAGCAGTAGGGCTGGGCCTCCTACTCCCACCGCCGGAGAGCAGTGATGCCAAAAACAAAACAAAACAAAAGACTATGGCTATTGCCCTATAAAACTGGTTTACTTCTCCCAAATAAACGAGACTTGATCAGAAAAAAAAAAAAAAGACTATGGCTATTCTATTGTTTTTGATATAAAATCCCAAGTTGCAAACCAAACAGTCTGTATTGAAATTTCTTTAAAATTGTTTTTAATAATAATAGGTCTAAAACGCTACTTTACTACTTTAATTTGCCTCCTTTTATTGCAGTGCAGGTTGAATATTTTCCCAAATGCATGTATGTACATCTTCTTAAACCAACTTTCTAAATATATCTATAGTCTGCTTATCTGCATAGCAAAAGGTGCTACTATACTATAACAAATATTCTCTATGTTAACTTTGATGAACAGAGTGGCTGCGATCAAGTTGGTTCCAATTCATAGCACCTCTGTAGAATAGAGTACAATTGCTTTTTTTTTTTTTTTTAGTACAATTGCTTTTCAGAGCTTCTGAGACCTGAAATCTTTACTGGAACAGACAGCCTCATCTTGTCTCCCATGTAGCAGCTGCTGGGTTTGCACTGCTCATCTTCCTTTTAGCTTTCCGATTATGATTAACCCACTACGCCACCAGTGCTGCTAAACCTTGATATATAGTACTGGGAAATCACTTAAATTTTGGGTGTCTCAGTAATGTACTAGTAAAAATAAGAGTAGCTGTTCTCAAGTCAGTGTACAATTAAGTACTCAAATTATAATTATCCTACTCCATCAGATAGATCTAAGACGCCATTATTTTCTGAACCAGCAAGAGGGAAAAAAAACACTTCCAATTACAATTGTTAGATGCCATCAATTGCAAGAAGTGTCATGACTTCAGAGATGTTAATCAGTGAAAAATGTAAGTCCTCGAATGGGTGCATTTGATTGTTATGGACATATCAGCTAATAATTGAGGCAACTTCAAGTAAATCTTCTTTTATATCATTGACGTTAATTTGTATTTCTAACTCCTGGCTTCCCACTTCTCTTTTTTGGTTGTAACGAACATTTTAGCTGATGGTTTTGTTTTTTTTAGTAAATCTGTTTCTTTTTTTTTCTTTTTTCTTTTTCTTTTTTTTTGGGGGGTGGGTGGGGTGTGGGGCAATCACTGCTCTCCGGTGGTGGGAGTAGGAGGCCCAGCCCCCACTGCTGGAATTGAACCTCTGTCCCAGTGGGCTGCAGTCCCGCGCACAACCACTACGCCATCGGGGCTCAGCCCGTAAATCTGTTTCTTACTTAAGAATAAGTCACTTAAAAGGGCAGACACAGAGAAAACCAATGCCTGCCTACTTACGAACACAATGAACTAAGGGCCACAGCTGCTGGAAGAAACCAGTACCTTCTGAAACATTTATTGAGAACTATAGGTATCAGACACTGGGCTGGGGACTGGGGACACAAAGATGAAGAGGATTTTCTAGAACTCACAGCTCTCCTGAGTTGGAATCAGTGTTCAAGAATAAAGAATTTATCAGGAAGTCTGCAAGGTGGAAGTAGGTGTGTGAATGGAAGCATTCTTTGTTTTCTAATATTAAAATTCAAGCAATACCAATTTCATCAGTTTGGCGTGAACTTTTCCAGACTTTTGTCTGTGTATAAACAAAGACTTGTCCTATGTGTACATAGTACATGTACAAAAATTTCTTAACAAAAACAAAGCCAAAGTATAATTTTTCCTTAACATTTATCTTTCACTAAATGACATAATCACCTCCTATTATGAATGGATATGCAGATTTCTCTCATTTCTGTTAATTGCTACATTCTTCTTCAATGTATAAATAGGCATATTTGTATTTTAATAGCTCTACTAAGGTATAACTGCCACACAATAAATTGCAGATATTTAAAGTGAACTATAAGAGAAGGGTAGGTGAAACAGAAAAGATAGACAGTTTTGACCGAGGAAAATCATTACGTGTATGTGCCAGGTTTCACTGGCTTATTTAGGATGCACCCTATTCGCAAAGTGATTTTTGCTGGGTTTTGTAAGTTATCATGGAACCCTAGAAAATGGTGGCCACGCTGGTTTGCTCTGAAATTCTTTTGAAGTAAAAACTTTTATTTTCAATGGCTGTTTCCAGTCCTTGTGAGAGCTTACTATATAGGAAATAAATATATATAATATATATGGACTAGAGTTCTAAAAGAGGGACAAGCTAATTTCCTCTCTGAAGAACCATATAGCTAAATAATGAAGATAAAACAGACACTAAGTAACTAAGATGCATGTTAGAAAATGGTGATAATATCTTGTGCAATGCTTGTGTTTCATGCATAAGCACTTTACATTATATACTCACAGTTAATCTTCACAGTAACCCTTTTATTCACTGTCATCAAGTCGAGTCTGACTCACAGCTACCCTATAGGATAAGGTAGAACTGTCCCCATGGCTTTCTGAGACGATGACTTTAAGGGCGCAAAAAGTTTTGTCTGTCTCCTGTGGAGAGGTTGGTGGTTTCAAACTGCTGTCTTACTAGTCGTCTAGTTTCTCTTTGCTTCACTTGAAATTAGACAACTAATCTAGTTTCCAGAATATTGTTTATATGAGTATTGCCGCTCACATCAATTGTCATGATGGAGATAAATTAAAAAAATACATATTGATTAACCTTATTTTAAAAAACTAGATATGCCTACTCCCACCACCGGAGAGCAGTGATGCCCAAAAAGAAAAAAAAAAAACTAGATATGAAAGAGGAAGAAAAACAACCAAATTATGAATACAATGATTGTACAAGGAAATTCTGCATTATATAGTAAAAGGGAACTCTCAATATCTGAATTCTGATGAGATTTTCAAAACATCATTTACTATTTAAATGAGCCAAGCAATTAAAAGTCCTATTGTAACATACAAACGTCAACTTGGATTTAACCAAGAAGGGCTGTTTATAGTGTTTTTCAAACCAATGGTCACAACTATTTAGTGAGCGATGAAATCAATTTAAGCTAGTCCAGCCAACATTTAAAAAAGAGAAAGAAAAAAAACAGAATGAACACAAATTATTGGTGCACCTATCACATGAGGTTCCTTTTTAAAAAAAAAAAAAAAAAGCAACTTTTGTTCCTGTTTCATACTGATCCATGATGTCAACTAAACTACTTACTTCAGATCACGCCAAAAAGCTTATAAGCCACCAGCCTTACTGATTTAGCCAAATGATAATGCAAGTACATAGTGCTTTCTAAGATTTCTGGACTTCCCTAAAGTTTCTACATAATTAAGTTAGGGACAGCTATGAAATGAAGAGTGGTTTTCTCAAATAAATCCACAAGTTGCTTAATGGAGACAATCTGATCTGTGGGCCCCGTCTCAAAAGCCTTTTGAATACGGTTTCCTGTCAGAGCCCAAGAAATTTATAAATACACTAAGTATAACTAAGCAACTACAGGCAGATGTAAACACTAGCAATACAAATATCTGGAATCTGGAAAGAAATCTTTGACAAGATAATAGAAACTAATAAAAGGGATAGCTCTCTTTTCTCTCAAGATATGAGTAAATATATAAATAGTTCTTAAGATGTACAGGCTAAAAGACAAAATGAATTTTGGACATTTTTGAATAAAACCTTTGAGAAAAAAGTGATATATATTTTCTGGAAATATCTTAAATCAAATGTGCAAGAGAGAAAGAAAACATCACTCCTAAATATGAAAGAGAAAAGAATTAACAATCTACAGTCTCTCAAGGGGCCATGAGGGCTGGGGGGTAGGGGTGGGACAGGAGCTGATCTCAAGGGCTCAATGGAAAGTAAATCTCTAGAAGAGAACAATGGAACATATGTACGAATAGCTGATGTATGGATTGTAACAGGAGTTGTAAGAGCCCCCAATAAAACTATTAAAAATAAACAAAAATTAAATTCAATTAAAATATATATATGAGAAAGAGAAAATATGAAGTGAAATATTTTAGACAGAATTTAGACTTAAAGGGAGGGCAAAGCAAACCACTTTTCAAAATCTTCTCTTTAAGCAAAAATGAGGGGCGTGGGTGTGAACAAGGAGAGAGAGAGTGTGAAGCAACTACTTTCCCTTCCCTGGGCAGAAATGATTTCCACTGTTGTTCTTATAGACTGTATGTACCCAGAAAGGGCTTTTTAGGGGTATTCTGGCACAGGCGGATATATCCCTTAGGGGAATGATTCTCAACCTGTGGGTTGCAACCCCTTTGGGGGTCAAAGAATCCTTTCACAGGAGTGGTCTGATTCACAACAGTAGCAAAATTACAGTTATGAAGTAGCAGTGAAGATAATCTTATGGTTGGGGGGGCGGGGGGTTACCACAACATGAGGAACTGTATGAAATGGTCGCAGTGTCAGGAAGGTTGAGAACCACTGCCATAGGGGGTGTGTTATGATGGAGAATAGCTACCTGGACTAGATTCAAGTTTTTATTTTATGATGGGAAGATCCCTAAAGAACCTCTAAAGTATGAGGTTCAGAGAGGCGGAGTGAGAGAAGAGGGCGGGAGGGAGAGCTACTGATGCTGACGGTCTCCAAGCCTGCTTCACTCAGAGCAGAGTTGTTCCATCTTTTAAATAGTGAGATCTCCTTAAGACTTCATGTGGGGGGAAAAAAATTCTACTGCTAAAGAAAAACCTGGAAACGACTCAATCTCATCAAAGGTTCCCAAACCTAGCTGTTCAAAAGAATTACTGACAGTTTTTCAAACAATGAATTTCTGACCATACTAAAATAGCTCAACTCCCCAAAGGACTCTTGGGCAGCTAAAGTTAGAGCATAGTGTTGGACAACCACTGATCTAGATGACCTTTGCTTCCCTGAGCTCTATGACTAGCAGAACTTAAATCATTAGGCAGGAATCTTGGGCAAAACAGCAGATGGTAAGAGAAAACACAGATAGCTACATTCTGAGAGTCCACTGAGGAAAGACAGAAAGAAATTTATAAATCTGGGATGCAAGAAGCTTGTCTGAGACTGAAGTTTCTCTGGAGGTTTAACTGTAAAAGGGCATATTTTATTTCACAATCAGCAATAATTGCCTATATGATGATAGTAGTCAAAATTCACATATAAATATTTGTGAATATTTAGATTCACATATGTATTTATATGTATGTGTTAAACAATTTGCTGAATTTTTCCATTACTTGAAAGGCCTCTCATTCATTCATTTATAATAATATATATGAAAATAGATATATAAGAACACATACATAAATATATGAATAAGGGGGCTTCATTATTTTGAATTATGTATGTGAATTTATATATACTTATTTATATATATAAATGAATGAAGGGGGGGTTCAAAATAATGGAAAAACTCCATTATCTTTTCATTCTGTTTTCCATACTTGTTTAAAAGAATTCTTTTATTTGTGAGCTCTTACAGCTCTTATAATATTCCATACATCAATTGTATCAATCATATTTGTGCATATATTTTCGTCATCATTTTCTAAATATTTACTTTCCATATGAGCCCTTGGAATCAGCTCCTCTTTCCCCTACTCCCACCCCCGAGACCCTTTGATAAATTATAAATTATTATTGTTCTCATATCTTACACTGACTATTGTCTCCCTTCACTCATGTTTCTGTTGTTTATCTCCCTTGGGGGGAAATTACTCATCAATCACTGTGACTGGTTCTCGCCTTCCTCCCCTCAGCCCCACTTTCCCCCTAAACCCCTAGTATTATTACACCCATTTCCATTCCTGAGGGTTTACCTGACCTGGATTCCCTGTGCCGTGAGCTCTTATCTGTATCAGTGTACATATTCAAGTCTAGCCAGAACTAAGATGCAGGACTGGAGTCATCACAGTGTGGAGTGAGGAAGCCTCAAAGAACCAGAGGAATAGTGTGTGTCTAATGGGTCCTATACTGTGCCCTGGTTGACTTATCCATTCTTTGTGATACTCCTGTGAGGAGATGTCCTATTGTCTACAGATGGGTTTGGGGTCTCTGCTCCAACCTCCCTCATTCTAAACAATATGTTTTGTTTTGTTTGGGGTCTTCTGGTGCCTGTTACCTGATTCTGTCCACACCTCATGATCGCACAAGCTGGTATGCTTCTTCCATGTAGGCTTGTTGCTTCTCTGCTAGCTGGCCACTTTATTTATCTTCAAGCCTATAAGACCCCAAATGCTGTATCTTTTGATAGCAGGGAACCATCAGCTTTCTTCACCTTTGCTTATGCAACCATTTTGTCTTCAGTGATCATGTTGGGAAGGTGAGCATCACAGAATGCCAGCTTGTTAGAACAAAGTGTTCTTGCGTTGAGGGAGGGACTTGAACGGAGGCCCAAAGTCTATCCACTTCCTTGATGTATTGCCACATAAATGTATGTAAATAGGCTAACACCTCTATTTTTATGAATACATTTACATAAGTGCACACCTATGTTTATACCTCTATCCATAGCTTTGCTTCCTAGATCTTTCCTCTATTTCCTTTTACCTTCCTCCTGCCCCACCATCATGCTCACCTGTCTTCTGCCTCTTAGTAATTTCTCTCAGCTAGATTACTGTTGCTCTAATACCACCGGAAACTCTACGTCCTCCTTGTTGCTGCTTTTAATTCCCGAGTTGTTCCCTTATCTAGGACATTTGCTCACCACTCCTTCCCCACCTACCCCACCCCCTCTCCTCCCTCAAAGTCCCTCCAGAACTGTAAGCCCCCTTGCTTTCACCTCAGACTTGCTTTCCATGCATATCTTATATTGCCCCCTTCTTGGTTCACTCCATTGTGGAGGTGGTCAGACTGGACTCACTCCCCGGCATGTGTCCCCAGTACTGTCCTCTGTAGCAGGATGCTCCAGCGAGGGGATGTTGTGTCTCGAGGTGTCGGCCCTACAGTTCTCTCTCTGCTCTGGCAGCTTCGTGCAGGGCCCACATCTTCAGGCGTGGGCGTTTGATGATCTTCTACCCATCTCACTCTAACCCTAACCTGACTACCATCAGGTCGACGCCAGCTCATAGTCAACCCAAGAGGATGGGGACGAGTGGCCCCTGTGGGTTTCCGAGATTATCACTCTTTATGGGAGCAGAACGCCCTGTCTTTCTCCTGCTCTGTCCATCTAGAATGCCTTTATTCCGGCTTCACATACCCACATCTTGCTTCAACACATATTTACATGCCAGTCACTGTGCTATGTACTGGACACAGAAGAAATATGACAGATTCCATTCCTGGTCTCAGCTATCCCCCACCCCCACCCCGCCTCCCGTAAGAAATCTTCCTGATTGTCTGAACACAGGTGTCTTTCCAACTTTGAGGGATTCTTGTAAGACATATAATCTATAACACGCACTGGACCCTTAAGACTTGAAGTGGGCAGTGAGAACACATTTGCTGTTTAACAAGTACTTGTAAATGAGGGAAAGGCCTGTGGAGAAGGTGGAGTCCGCACCAGTGATGCTCTGGCCAGTGGGGATCAGAAGTGAGCAGGGAGGGGCCACAAGAACCCCAAAACTGCTAAAAGCACCCACAAAATCTCACTTTCCCAATACTATTGACAAAGGGAATAAAAATGAAACGTGATTAGTCATGATAAGGTACCTAGAGTTTTGAGAACTTTACAGTATTTCTATAAAATGAAAAGAAACAGCTGCATTCATTAATAATAAGAACACGGTATGTATTAGGTGTGAATCTAAGAACACTGGAAGTTATCAAAAATGAAATGGAACACTTTAAGATACCTATTCTAGGTTCTATTGCGGTGAGTGGCAACTATATTTATTTTCAATTCCCGGGGACCCAAGGCACTGCGCAGTCTGTGCCAACTTCACATATGACAAGTGTGAGCACTAAGTCCATCCAGCTTGATGAGTGTCTTCTTTTTGCTGACCTTTTATTTTACCAAGAATGATGCCGCTACCCAAGGACTAGTGCCTCTTAAAAACATATCCACAGGGAGACAAAGTCTAGCCATTCTTGCTTTCAAGGAACATTCTGACTGGACTTCTCAGACGGATTGGATTGCTCTACTAATAATATATGGCCTATTTGATATTTTTGTCAATACTACAAAGCAAATGCATCAATTCTTCTTCAGTTTTTCGGATTCACTGTCCAGATGTCAAGGAGCCCTGGCAGTCTAGGAGCGGCTTATGATGAGCTCTGTTAATGGTAAGATCCGCAGTTCGAAACCATCAGGCACTCCGTAAGAGGAAGATGAGGCTGTTGATCCCTGTCGAGAGTTACAGTCTTAGATATCTGAGAGGGGCAATTCTACTCTGTACCATAGGGTCGCGATGAATTGGAATCGACTTGACAGCTGTGGGTCTAGTTTTGTGAGTTTGATAAAGCTTTCACAGGCCATCTGGTGATTTAAAAACACATGGCTTGGGACAGGGGCACCTGAGCCCTCAAAGTGGCATTTTGAGTGCTAGCACTTTAAAGGACTGTTTTGCAGCAGATTTACGAGGAGCCCTGGTGGTGCAGGGGTTACTCATTGACCGGAGTTGCTCGAGGTCAGCAATCTGAAACCACCAACCATGCTGCAGTAGAAAGATGGGGCTTTCTACTCCTGTGAGCAGTTACGGTCTCAGAAACCCGGTAGGGAAGTCCTACCCTGTTTTATAGGGTCATTATAAGTCGATTTGGCTCCAGAGCAGATGAGTTTTTGTTCTTGCCCCACGCAATGTATCATTTGATTTCTTAAATACTGCTTCCGTGGGCACTGATTATGGATCCAAGCAAGACAAAATCCTTGACAACCTCAAAATAGTCTCTGTTTATCATGACGCTATCTCTTGGTCCGGTTTGAGGATTTCGGTTTCCTTGACGTTAAGTTTGAATGCACACTGATGGCTGCAGTCCTCGATGTTCCTCACTGAGTGTTTCCCGTTCTCTTTGTGAGCAGGAAACAAGGCTGTGTTGTCTGCATATGCAGGTGGTTAATGAGCTTCCCTCCCAACCTGATGCCATGTTCTGCTTCATAAAGCCCAGCTTCTCAGATTACTTGCTCATCATGCAGATGGAATAAATACGGTAAGGAGATACAATCCTGACACACGCCTGTCCTGATTTAAAACTGTATAGTCGCCAATTGCGCTGAACAACTGCCTCTTGGTCTGGGCAGAAGATCCCTTTGGGTGAAATTAAGTGTTCTTGAATCCCCATTCTTTGCAATTTTATCCATAGTTTGTTATGACCATCAGAGTCTAATGCCTTTGTATAACCACTGAGGCACATTTTTTTTTCTGTTTTTGCTGAGCTGAAATGGGTTGGTATTGAAATTTTGAATCAGAAAAACATACAGTGGCAGCAATAACAAATTGAAGAGGGATGGTGACATATTCATTGCTGAAGGGATAGTTCAAGATCTATCCTGAAGTAAAACACTGTCAGTGATAGGATAGCCATACATTTATAAGAAAGGCCAGTTAACATAACTATAACTCAAATTTACACACCAACCACTAACCCCAACAATAAGAAATCAAGATGATTTTTACCAACACCACCTGAAATTGAACATACATGCCATCAAGATGCATTTATAATTTCTGGTGACTGGAATGCAAAATTTGGAAACAAAGACAAAGGATAAACAGTGGGGAAATATGGCCTTGGTGACAGAACTGAAACTGTTGAAGGCATGATCAAAACTTACAAGCAATTTCTTCATCTTAAATGCCCTTTCTTAATAACATAACTGGCAAATATACATGTGGACCTCACTAATGGAATAGACAGACATCAAATTGACTACATCTGTGCAAAAAGATGAAGGAGTAGCTCTATATCATCAGTCAGAACAAGGAGGAGGGCTGAGGCCCGGTGGCATAGTGGTTGAGTGCGGGACTGCAGCCCACAAGGCTGACGGTTCAAATCCAGCAGCAGCTCTCTAGGAGCAAACTGGGTTTCCTACTCCCACCAGAGGGCAGTGATGCCAAGAAAAAACACCCAAAAAAACAAGAACAACGAGAGGAGTTGACTGTGGAACAGACCATCAATAGTTCACATGAAAATCCAAGCTGAAACTGAAGAAAATGAAAATAAGTCCGCAAAAGTCCAAATATGACTGAATATATCCCAACTAAATTCTAGAGATCATCTCAAGGATAGAATTGATGCACAGAACTTTAATGATCAAAGATTAGATGAGTTGTGGATGATATCAGGATATCACACACGTAGAAAGCAAATGGTCATTAAAAAGACAGGAAAGGGGGGGAAAAGACCAAAACAGATATTATAAGAGGCTCTGAAATATGCTCTTGCACACATATTATGTAACTAAAATGATTGGAAGAAATAATGAAGTAAAAAGTAAGATTTCAAAAGGAAGCTTGACAAGACAAAATAAAGCATTGAAATGAAATGTGTTGGGTACTCGAGACCCAACACACATTTTAAATTGAAAATGAGTAATAATTGGAATAAAGTTTCTTAGACCACCACCCCCCACCACCAAAAAAAAGAAATGTGCCAAGACCTGGAATTAGAAAGCCAATAGAGAAGAGCTAACTTAAGATTTCTTAAAAGAAATAGGGGGTGGGGGGGTGGGGAGGGGAAATCAAGTCTTAAGCTGAAATATTAAAGGATTCTATGGGCAAAATATTGAGTGATATAGAGAATATCCAAAGAAGATGGAAGAAATATACAGAGTCGCTGTGCCAAAAAAAGCATTGGCCAACATTCAGTCATTTCAGGAAGAAGCATATAATCAAGAACTAATGGCCCTGAAGAAAGGCTGGTTTGAAGGCACCAACAAAAAAACAAGGCTCCAGAAATTGATGAATAGAATACTAATTGAGATGTATGAATAAATGAAGGGAGGTGGGGGCACACATTCATCTATGACAAGAAATCTGCAAAGACAACCACTTGACTAATCCAAAGAAAGATGATTCTACAGGATGAAGATACTATCTAATAATGTAATTAGTATTATATTCAAGTAAAATTTTGTTGAAGATCATTTAAAAATGGTTGCAATAATACTCCAAAACTACCAGAAGTTCAAGCTGGATTCAGAAGACAACTTGGAATGTTATTATAGATGAAAGATAGATCTTGGGTAAAAGCAGAGACTTCCAGAAAGATGTCTACTTGTTTTCCACTGACTGTACAAAAGCATTAGACTCGGAGAATCATAACAAACTACAGATAATTTTGTGAAGAATGAAGGTTCAAGAACTCATGATTGTGTTCATGGAGAATTTGTACATGTACCAAAAGGCAGTCGTTCAAACATAATGGGGGGGGGGGGGGATGAGGTGACACATTGGACGGTGTATGATATGAAGAGGTAATAACAATTTGTAAATTATTAGGGATTCATGGGGGAAGTGAAGGGGAGAGGGGAAATATGGGAGCTAGAATTAAAAAAAAAAAAAAAAAAAAAAGAACTAGAGAAAGGGGGAAAGGGGACCTTATGCCGGGGGCTCAAGTAGAAAATTTTTGGAAATGAATGTGGCAACATATGTACAAGTGTGCTTAATACGAATGGTATATTGAATGTTATAAGACCTGTAAGAGCCCCCCCAAAAAATCTATATTAAAAAAAAGGAGGGGAAAGAAAAAAAAAAGGAGGGGGAAGGAGGAGTTTATACCAAGGTCTCAAGTAGAAAATATTTGGAAATGAATAGGTAACATGTATACAAATATGCATTACTATTGAATGTTATAAGAGCTGTAAGGGCCCCCAATAAAATTATGGGGAAAAAAGCAACACATTAAGAAAAAAGAATTACATCTTGCTTGGATTCATAATCAGTACCCATGGAAGCAGCAGTCAAGAAAGCAAATGATGGCTAGCCCTGGGCTGCAAGAGCCCTTAAAAATGCTAGAAAACCAATGGGCCACTTTGAGGACTCAAGTGCACCTGTCCCAAGCCAGGGCGTCTTCAATCCCTTCCTTATGAAATGTGAATGGTCCTGAAGAAAGATGTCCAGGCTGGTTTGAAGGAACGGGCAAAAACAAGGTTTCATTTAATTCAAAGTTGGGCAGTGGGTTGAAAAGAGTGAAGAATTGATACATTTGAATTATGGTGTTGCCAAAGAATATTCAACAGACCATGTGCTACCAGAAGTACAAACAACGTTGTCTTGGAAGAAGTACAATCAACATACTCCTTAGGAGCAAGGATGGGGAGATTTTGTTTCACCTATTTTGCACATGTTTTAGGAGGGACCAATCCTTGAAAGAGGACATCGTGCATGGTAAACTAGATCAGCAGGAACAAGAAAGACATTCATCAAGATTAATTAACTTAGTGGCTAAAACAATGAGCTCAACCCTAATTACTGTGAAAACCAGGTAGTGTCTCATTTTGCTGTATACAGTATTACTATGAATTGGAACTAAATCAACTATACCTAAGAAAAGATCAATAGCATATTTTAGTTAATCAGTCTCAAAAGTCCCTTTCTGAAATGAAAGGAACATAATGCCAACAGTAATGTATAATATAGCTAAAAAGCTCACTCACCACATGTTGTGTTCAAAGACTCTTTTTGGGTCGGTTAAAATCCTAGATCCAAGAGGAACTGTTGGGTAACAACCACTGTGGTATCGGCGCGGCACATTTCCTATCCTTAGACAGGAAAGAGACTTTCTCCAAATCGCATTCATCCTAATCCGTACCTGGGAAGTTACAAATACTTGTTAGTCAATAGATATTAAACACTGCAACACCTTCCTGATACCGAAAACTGATCTGAAAGTCTTACAACCTTAGAGAAAACATAAACACTGAATTTTAAAAGGATGAAGCATGGGCCTTACAGCCTCTTTCCTCTTTGCAGACTGAGAGAAATGAAAAGAATATCTGAGTGTGTGACATTGGATTTGTTTATAAGTCACACACAATTTTGCTTTGGGGAGTAGATACACATAGTCATGGCATAAAGACACCAGAAAGGGTCTTGGTGGTGCCAGGGTTAAATGTTCAGCTTCTAACCAAACTTGGTGGTTCAAACCCCCAAGCAGCTTTGCTGGAGAAAGATGGGGAGTCTGCAGTCTACGTTTTAAAATTATAATATTAGAAATTGCATGGGAGAGTTCTACTCTGTTCTACAGAGTTACTGTACATGAGAATAGATGGAAAGGCAGTGGGCTTGATTTGTATTTCTTTTCTCTTTTTTAGCTTTAACCAAAGTACGTCTAAGTCCAACACCAGGATATTAAAAATCACTTTTAAAAAAGCCATTTTATTATTTTGTTTTGTGAATTCTAGGCAGACATATTTCTAGGGAATATTTTTTTAACCACACGACCAAACACCCAACTGTTCGTAGTAGAGTATGAAAGTAAGCCTACTGAATCTCATTCCCCAAGCTGAGCAAAATAGTATGAAAATTAGTTAATATAAATTAAATACTACGGCTGAGCCCTGGTGGTGTAAGTGGTTGAGTGCGGAACTGCAGCCTGCAGGTTTGGCAGTTCAAATCCAGCGGTGGCTGGGTAGCGCTCAGGACCACCAGAGGCAGTGATGCCCACAAAAAATAAATAAATAAATAAATAAATAAAATAAAATAAAATAAATTAAATACTACAATGGTCCCCCATAGCAAAAACTGGTCTAAAAGTCTTACAGCGTTAGAGAAAACATCGAAATTTTTTAAAATGAAACATTGGCATTACAGCTTCTTTCCTGTCATATCTTCAGGCCAAGAGAAGGAAAAGAAATATTTGAGTATGTGATTATGGACTATGCTTATAAGTCACAGTCAATTTTGCTTTGCTGAGTATTTGCACATATCCAAAGCATGAGGGTTCCTGGTGGTGCAATGGTTAAATGCTCAGCTGTTCTACTGTGACACTGAGATTCTTCATTCTAGTAACCTGCATACACACATTTTTAAGCATAGTCAGTAATACAGACACAGAATAGATGCCCCTGAAATAGATGCATGCTGAAATCTTCCACAAGAGAATTGCCAATTGATTAGCACAAACCCATGCCTGCTTCCAGAAGAACAACTTGAGTATTTAAAGATTTGTCATTTAATTATACACTGGTAAATAAGTCATTTTAAAATCTTTATAGAAAGGCATCCAAAAGAAGCTCTACATATAAAAAAGTCCACTGGCACATCGCTTGGCATTTCACCTCCACTGAGTTGTTCATGACAGCTGAATTCAGTCTAATGCTGTAAGCTGTCAGGTAGAAACAGATGCAAAAAGGTGTGTGTACATAATATGCATTACACACTATTGGAAGTGCTATTCGGCATAAAAATGGCATGTATAGTACACCCCTTGACTACTGAAAGTCAATGAGTTTTAAGACTATGAATTCCAAAATGAACTGTAGAATGTCAAAAACATTTCCTTTCTCTTGAAAACACTGAATCCAGGACTTACTTAAAAAAGAAAAAAGGCTTAGTTATCCACACCAAAAAGACTATAATGGTTCCATTCAAATGTGACTAACAGTGATGAGAAATGAAGCATTCAATAGCTAAGGCAGATGAGGCTTCTGTTTCCTGTTTGTTTTTCCTTTTCCACTTAATGCAAGCTTTTGGCGGAGGCAAATGAAATGAAATACTCCGCCCACCATTACCTTCACCCTGATGTGCCTTTGTTCTCTTCCCCTGCCAGTGTTCCACATACAACTAACAAAACCCTACCTGCACAATTATTTTTAGAGCTCTCTTTCTCTGCATTCAATATTATTCATAAAATCTTCTGTATGCTGAAGAGTAGAAACTGATTATAGCTAGAAAGAGAGGCAATTTATACTCAAATGTGTACAAGGATGTAAATGTTTTCCACCCAAGAAAGTCAAATCAAAATTGAAATTCAAATCTTCAAATAAACTCGATACATGCAGGAGGAAGAAAAGAAAGAAAGGAGTGGGGGGCGAAGCATGAGTTAGTCTTACTAGAAATGACTGAGAACCTTTGTCGACGGTCAGAGACAAAATGGTCAGAAGCAGATGAGAGATGAGGCAATTCAGGAAAATGTCAGAGAAGTGTGTGCCCCGCAGACTGTTGGTCCCTGGAGAGTGTGAACTTGGCCTTCATGTTTGGCAATCTCCCTGGTTAGACAGCCACTGCTAGAATTAACCACACAAACATCTTCATTTCATGTGTTTATTGCCTGGAATGCTCACACACAGCGGCACAACTGCCATGTATTCTTTCCTTACATAATATGTAATAAATGTATAGATTATCATATATAAATACATAATAAAATTATCTAAATGCTCGCCACTACATTGCAAGCTTCTAGGGGCAGCATCAAGCTGCTTATGAATTAATTAACTGAATAATTACACAAAAATGAAGCCTGGCAGACATAACTTTAATGGGGAGCTATTTCTTATTTTTCAGAGTGACTCCTGGAATCCTTGCCATGTGGAAAAGGAAGGGGCAGAAGAGTGAGACATACAAGCAGCTTTCCTCTTATATTGATTACAATCATTAACAAGTATGAGCTTTATGTTATGACTACCATGTTCGCTTAATGCTTATCCTGGCTCTATTCTCTACACAGAATTTTAGTCAAGAAACTTAATCTCTGCTACCCTCTCTCTCTAGGTCAAAGTGGGTTCACTGAAGAGATTAATAAGACTGATAAACCCCTAGCAAGATCCTCATTTGAATACAAATTTAACTAAGATACTGTTTGCATAAGGAAACTGTGATAAGAAGCATCTTTTTATGTGAACTAGCACAAAGAAATATAGCTAAAAATATTCATTTCACCCCCACAGAAGGCAAAAAAGAAAGAACAGAGGAAGTAAAAACAGATGGAATAAACAGATATCAAATACCAAGATGGAACGTTTAAAGTCAACCACACTAATAGTTGAGAGTCCCTGGGTGGTACAAATGGCTAAGCGCACATCTACTACCAGCTGGAAGAGTGGCTCAAACCCACCAGAGGCATCTCGGAAGACAGGCCTGGCAATTGGCTGTCCTAAGGTCACAGGAACCTGTAGAGTAGTTCGACTTTGCACAAATGGGGTCACCGTGTGCTGGAATCAACTGAAAGCAACTTACAACAGCAGCAGCTTATCAATAATTACAGTAAATGTAAATAGACACCAACTTAAGAGGTGTAAATTATCAGATTGGATAAAAAAAAGCAAGACCCAGCCATATACTATCCATAACAGAAGCATTTTAAATATAAAAACACAAATAGATTGAAAAATGGTAAATGATACATCCTGGAAAAAATACATAAGAAAGCTGGTGAACCCAGGGGAGGGTATTGTTTATATCTCCACAGGGAAAGAGGAACCAGACCTAAACCCCGTGTTCCAGGACATGAATGGGGTGTGACGGCATGGAGTGGGGAACCAGGGGAGGGGGCTGGGGGCTGGTCCCAATCCCAACTGTGTAGACAACTGCCCCTCCCCCCAGAAGAATTTACTTTCAAGGACAGCACTGAAGCTGAAGCTTGGGGAGTGGGACATGTCTGACCAAAGCATATGGGAGCAAATGAAGGGGGAGGAGGAGAGAATGGAGTGCATCCTGACCCACCAAGCCTTGAGGATGATATCCCCACTCAGAACAATCAATGCAGAGAGGTCCAGATGGTCAGCTCCATTATGAGACACGACGTCCCTTGCTGACCCAAGGCCCTATGGGGGAAAACACTGGAGACACAGTGTCAGGATTGCACCCAGTCTGACCCCACAACACAAAGGCAAAACACTAAGGGTGAGCAGCAGAGCAGCAGGAGGAGCACAGCGTGGAGGTCCTGAGGGAGTGTCAAGGATAGACTTTGGGGCCAGGGCATGTAACTCCATCGGGCTTGACTGGAGGACAATCTAGAGGTCAACAAACGGACTATAAACTATTTACAGGTTTTTCTTTTTTTATTATTTTTTTCCTGGACATTGCTTTTTTCTTGTTGCAGCCATCATTTTGTTTTCTTTTGTTGTTTCCTCTTGCTATGTCTTGTTTTTTTGTGAGTGCATATTATCATCTCTGCAGGTCTATCTAGATACGATAAGCTGAATGATCTGTCTGGAGGAGAAAACAATAGCACCGATGATTCCAGGGGTTTATGGGAGAGGGGAGAGGTGAAGGAAAGGAGGCGGTGTTGACCAACCCGGGGACAAGAGAAGAACAAGTGATGCAAAATAAGTGGCAAGGTAGGTGTGAGAGATCTGGCAGGGACTGATCATGGGGAATGTAACTGAGAGAAATTACTGAAACTCAAATGAAGGCTGAGCATGATAGTGGCACAGGAGCAAAGTGAAAGGAAATAGAAAAAAGAAATAGGAGGCAAAGGGAATTTACAAAGGTAAATATATTTATATATGATGATGGGGAAATAGATCTACATGCATATACTTATAGGCTTAGTATTAAGGCAGGAGCTGGACACTGAGCCTCCACTCAAGTACTTCCTCAATGCAAGAACACTTTGTTCAATTAAATTGGAATTCCATGATGCTCACCTTTCCAACATGTTAACTGAAGATAAATATGTGCATAAGCAAATGTGGTGAAGAAAGCTGATGATGCCTGCCTATCAAAACATATAGTGTCTGGGGTCTTAAAGACTTGAAGGTAAACAAGCAGCCATCTAAAGCAGAAGCAACAAAATCCACATGGAAGAAACACACCAGCCTGGTGATCATGAGGTGTCAAAAGGATCAGGTATCAGGCATGAAAGAACTAAAATTTATATCATTGCAAATGAGGTGGAGTACAGGTTGGGACTCAAAGTCCATCGTAGGTAACGGACATCCCCAGACAGGAGGGACGCAGGGAGGAAATGAACCAGTCAAGGGTGCAGTACAGCAATAATGAAGCATACAACTTTCCTCTAGTTCTTTAATGCTTCCTCCTCCCCACTATCATGATGCCAATTCTATCTTACAAATCTGACTAGAGTAGGGGATGTACACTGGTACAAATAAGAACCGGAAACATAGGGAATCCAGGACAGATGATCCCTTCAGGACCAGGGCTGAGAGTGGCGATACCAGGAGGGTAGAGGGAATGTGGGATAGAAAGGGGGAATGGATTATAAGGATCTACCTCTTTCGTGGGGTATGGACAATTGGGAAGTGGGTGAAGGGAGACATAGGACAGTGTAAGATATGACAAGTAATAATAATTTATAAATTATCAAGGGTTCATGAGGGAAGGGGTATGGAGAGGGAGGGGAAAAAATGAGGAGCTAATGTCAAGCCCTTAAATAGAAAGCAAATGTTTTGAGAATGATGAGAATAACAAATGTACAAATGTGTTTGACATACAATGGACATATGTATGGGATGTGATAAGAGTTGCATAAGCCCCCAATAATATATATGTGTGTGTGTGTATCCCAGTTAAAAAAAAAAAAAGAAAGTTGGTGGAACTCTAATTACTAGATATTGTAAACTTTAAGAAAAATGTTGCTACAGAGGTAGCAAGGGACATTTAATAAGAAGAACCAATTAATCAGGAGGGTTTAACAATCCTATGTGTGCAAGTACTAATAGACCTTCAAACTACATGAAACAAAAATGAGGGGTTGAGCCCCGGTGGCGTAGTGGTTGTGCGCGGGACTGCGGCCCTCTGGGAGGGAGGTTCAATTCCAGCAGTGGGGCTGGGCCTCTCACTCCCACCACCGGAGAGCAATGATGCCAAAAAAAAAAAAAAAAAAAGAACAGAAATTTGTAGAGAAATAAATTCACAGTAATAATTTACATTTCTAGTATATACCACTCAGTAATAAATAATTAGCAACCAGAAACTATTTTAAAAATCATTAAGGGCACAAAAGAGTTGAACATTATTTACAGTTCAACTTAACTGATACAGAAAAAACAATATATCAAATAGCAGAATATACTTTCTTTGTAAGGAATGTGAAATAGATCATATGCAGGGCTATAAAATGAACCCCACTAGAAGCCAGGGACTACCTGCAGTCTCATTCGTGACATCTGCTCTATGTACTGCAGAGCTCCACTGTCAGGGGTGATGGAGTGTTACGCAGTTTTAGTTATCTATTCTTATTTTAAGTTATTGGTATGTTTACCTTTAAAGTCCTTCTCTTATAGGTAGAAACATGTTGGATATTGCTTTATAATCCAAAATGATGACGATAGGATATCTAGGCATTTTTTATGTGTAATGACTAGAAATCAAGCAACATTTGCAGAATGTCACTATAGCAGTATTCAGAGGGAAATTTACAGCCTTAAAATGTCTGTATTGACAGAGAATCTGGGACAGAAAAAATTCTCAGGACCAAAAATGAGAGTAGAGATACTAGAAGGGGAAGGGAATGATGAGGTAGAAAGGGGGAACTGATCACAGGGATCAACATATAATCCCCTCCCTGGACAAAGGACAACAGAAAAGTGGATGAAGGGAGAGGTTGGACAGTTTAAGACATGACAATAACAATTTATAAATTATCAAGGGTTCATGCGGGAAGGGAGGTGAGGAAGGAGGGAGAAAAAATGAGGAGCTGATACCAAGGACTCAAGTAGAAGCAAATGTTTTCAGAATGATGATGGCAACAAAGGTACAAATGTACTTGACACAATGGATGGATGTGTGGATTAGGCTAAGAGTCATACAAAACCCCAATAAAATTGTTGTTTTAAAAAGTCTGTATTGAAAAAGGGAGATATAAATCAATGATCTCAGCTTCTATCTTAAAAAGTTAAAAAATAGGCTGAGCCCTCTTGGCGTAGTGGTTGTGCGCAGGACTGCGGCCCACTGGGATGGAGGTTCAATTCCAGCAGCGGCTCCACAGGAGCAAAGGCTGGGTCTCCTACTCCCACCACAAGAGGGCAGTGATGCCCCCCCCAAAAAAGTTAAAAAATAAAATAAAAAGGAAGAAGGATAAGTTAAATCCAAAGTAAAGAGAAGTAGTAAAATAATAAAAATAGAAAAAAAAATAAAAACATCAATAAAATAGAAAATTAACTAACCAATGCCAAACAACAGTTATTTGAAAAGATTAGTAAAAAAAATTATAGGTTGATCTTAAACACTTAAATTTCAGAAAACAATTTTTCAATAGCCATGAAAATCAGAACATTATCATAGACCTTATAGAAATTGAAAAGCTAACAAGGGACAATTTTATTCCCATAAATTCAACTTTGATGAATGAAACAATTTCATTCAAAACTCAACTTTCCAAAAGCAACATAAGAAATGTAAATATCCCTAGTTTATTAAATAAATTAAAACTACAAGTAGATGCAAAGCAAATAAACATTTTTAAAATCTCATTAAAAAGACTTCAGGCCCACTGGGATGGAGGTTCGATTCCAGATCCACAGAGCAAAGGCTGGGCCTCCTACTCCCACCACCTGAGGGCAGTGATGGCCCCCCCCCAAAAAAAAAAAGACTTCAGGCCATGGGAAGTGAGTAAAGGGACATATTGGACAGGGTATGACATGAAAAAGCAATAACAATTTATAAATTATTAAGGGTTCATGGGGGAGCGGAGTGGGGAAGGGAAATATGGAGAGCTGGTCCTGGGGGCCTAAGTGGAGGGAGGATGTTTTGAGAGTGATGATGGCAACAAGTGTGCAAATGTGGCCTGCATACAATTGATGCATGTATGGATCATGAGGGGAGGTGCAAGAATCCCCAATAAAATGATTCATTAAAAAAAAAGGGAGGGGAAAAGAGGAGCTTATACCAAGGGTTCAAGTACAAAATGTTTGGAAATGAATGTGGCAACATGTGTGCAAATGTGCTTGATACAGATAATGTATTGAATGTTATAATATCTCTAAGAGCCCCCAATAAAATTATTAATTAAAAAAAGACTAGAGGCCCAATGACTTCATTAGTGAACATCAAACATTTAAGGAAGCAACAATGATAAAAATCTCATATAGATTCAGAAAAACGCTTCCCAACTCCTTATATCGGGCCAGTATAACCTGAATAAATAGTACATATGCATGAAATGAAGATTTAAGTACTGGCTGCCTTTGTACCTAAAGTGTTCTCATAAACTTAGTGTTTCCTGTTACTGTTTCATGCCACCAGGTATTCACCAGGAATAAAACCGGAGGATATCTAAAAAAGGTCAATCAAAGCAGACACTTTCCAGAATTGAAAATTTCTCGGTGTGCTCTCATTACGTAGGCTGATAATTACTGAGTTACTCCAGTTCATTGCAGAGAAAGATGCAGAAGGCAAAAAGACTCTCCATACAGTGTGAGAAGAGTTTTTTTAACTGTTGTAAGCACCTCAAAGGTTTGGGGTCCACCAACCACTTCATTTAGCTCGAAAGAATTTTGCCGTATCAAATTCTAATCCATAGAGTCAACTGGCATGCTGCTTACCTACTTTGTTAAGTTCCCACTTTCAGTTCATCAGCATGTGGTGGTAGTTCTTCTTGGGTCCTGCAAAGATCAAAATTAAATAGAATGAGTACGACTTTAAGAGCATCACTCCCTGGGATCTCAATGGCAAGATTAACCCAGGAATCGTCCAGTGACTAGAACAATCACCAAAGACTAGATAGACCCAGCAGGCAATTAACGCTCATACAACTCCCAGACTGATAGTGTCATTATCAATAGCACTTACTATGTTACCAAGTACACAGAGGGAGGCCACCAACAGCTGACAGATTTCCTGAAATCTGCAAATGACAGCAGGTATACAACTATTTTAGAATGCAAAAATATACGTGAGAGTACCCCCCCAAATAGCGGAATTTTTTTTTCAAAGATATGTATTCAATTCTTTTTTTTTTTTTTTAACAAAACAACCTTATCCTCTTCACATTATTCTCCATTACACTTAATACATTTGTCAAGCCTGTGATTCCATTCTTGGAAGCCTTTTTCAAACTCATCTGTTCAGATGGCTGACAGCACCTCCCTTGCTTTCTTCTTCACCTCTTCCGTAGCAGTCAAATCGCTCTCCTGTCATGTCCCTCTCCACTTGCCGAAAACAAAAAGAAACAGTGCGGAGCCAGGTCAGGTGAGTGTGGTGTGGGGAACAAGAAAGTCACGCTGTTTTCTGTCCCAAACTGCCACACTAAGATGGCCGCGTGGTGGCAAAAACCAGTCCCCCGCCTGCCACAAATCGTACAATATTATGCAATCTTTTTAGAACCTCTCAATAAAAAGTTTGATTAACAGTCTGCCCTGGTGGTACGAACTTCAAACGCACTACAAGTCAACATTTTCATCTGTTCGTGGAAGTTGACGGACGTCCAGAACAAGGTTTGTCATCAATCGACATTTCACCTTTTTTGAGACGAGAAAACCACTCATATACTTGAGTTTCCCATAGTGCTGTCCTTGTAAGTTGTGTTCCATATCACAACAGTTTCTGTGGCATTTTTCCCGGGCAAGAAACAAAATGTCACAGCAGCACTTTTTTTTTTCTTTTCTGAAATAGGCCATTACAAAAAGGTGGTTCGAGTGAAGCTGCTTTCACGAAAACATTCACTGTGTCCAGAGAGAACCTTCGCAGGTGCACTCCCTCACAGCAAGTTGCTCGATGCTCGCCTCATGGGAAAAATGCATGCTGGGAAGACTCCACTCTACCCTGCACAATTTTGGGGTGGGGGGTACCTCCTCATAAATATGCATATAATTATTTGGGTTCAGCATAATTATAAGCCAAATTATATATACTCTCTGAGTAAAGAGCTTTAATACCCATTTTCTGGGCCTCTTGCCCCTGACTTGTGATTAACGGCAAACAAACAAAAACAAGAAGACTTCTGAGGAAGAGATCTCTGCCCCACCCCCCAATTCCGGCCTGAGGTTTTGCTCTCCGTTAAAACGCAGCCCTTCCCACAGTGAGTCCACATTTGTCTTACGAAGCCAACAAATTCTGACATACTGTACTGGAAAAAGTAAAATGTATAGGAGAGAGTATTTCAGGCTGGAAACTTGGGTGGGGGGGGGGGCTACTTAAAGAACTGCACATTTTCACTTTGTAGAGCAATAGTTTTGTGTATTATAAAAAGGATTTACGGTAAATGAAACACTATGTTCTGCAAAAATGGGGGGGAGGGGGGGAGGCAAAAGGAGCCCTTCCAGTTTCTCTTTCATGTAAGTCTCAAGTTAAAAAAGAAAGTCAAGTACAATGTTCGAAGTACTTCCCGTGCATTGTTCAGGAGCTCTGGGAGCACACTGGCTAACCCGGGGCTCAGCGGCTCACAAATCAAACTCACCCGTGGCTCTGCAGGAGAAAAGTGTGAGTGGCACTGCCGTCAGCGTGTGAAAAACCTGGAGATCTGTCCCCATAAAGATTATGGCCTAACAAGCCCAGTAAGAGGGTTCTACTCTGACCCCCAGATCTGTCTTGAGTTGGAATTGACTTGACAGCACACAGAAAAATGACAGCAATATGCATTATTTTGCTTCACATGGAATTCTCTATGGAGGAGTGCTATTTTAATAAGTATATCACAGAGGGAAACCCAACTAATAACTGAGGGTCTGTAGCCTACAGTTAGAACCCAAGTAATCTGACTTGCTCATGGGTTTGGGGCCCCACCACCGCCACCACCAGCTTTAACAGCTTTGCTGAGGTATACAGAATTCATATACCATACAAGCCATCCCTTCACATTCTATTTTTTAAAACTACCTCTCCAAGGAAGGCCACTGTCTTTACTGGAGTTGCTAACTTGTTCAAGCTTTTTTTTTTTTTAATTTGAGAAGGCCCAGAATTCCTTCTCTCCAAGCAGGGAGCTTGGCTCTGTCTCAACTGTTTCTTCTCTTGGGCTTTAATCAAAGCACCAGCAATGCCATTGGGAGGTCCCAGGTCCCAGATTTAGGAGCACACAATCATTTTCTTTCCAATACTCAAATCTCAAGGTACAAGCAAAAGGTTCTTGCATCACCTAAATACTGTAACATTTTAACAGCTAGCTCTTCCTACTGGCCTTCTACTTTTACAGTCACCCAGGAGTACTGAAGAATTTCCTCTGCAGTTTAACCAGGATCCTGATTGCTTTCTCAGATCTCAGTACTACTAGAGGAACATCAAAGAACTGGAGCAAACAGTGCGCTGTTTGTGTGAATCTCTAATGATTATCCTTGGAGCACTTAGCTGGCTCTGAGCAAAAACTACTTGTAAGGCTCCCCCAAAATGATTCCCAGTTGTCTCAGCTGCTAAAACCCCAGGGAAAGAGCCTGCTGTTAATCATACACTAACTGCCTACAACCATTTCAAAGTTAACTCCCCTCAATGTTTCTTTGGGTTCTGAGCATCCTCTAAATAAATTAATTGACGAGACATTCGTGCTTTTTACCTTTGTAACTGTTTAGCTTTTCTTCTCAGCTGGGAAGCCGGTACAAAGGTTCCACTCAGAGAAGCAAACATCATCTAGATAGAGCTGCACTGAACATTACCTGGGAGGCCAGCATTAATGAGAGCAAATTAAAGTGCTATTGTTGTTACTGTTTTGGAGAGTGTGAGCCGACAGGTAAGAAACACTTAAGCATCAAGTACGCTGCAATGAAAACTGAAGCTTCAATTAACCCTGGCAATTTCAGAGAACTCCGAGGGTGACCATCTGCAAGGCAAACGGCTCAGGCAGCTCACATCTTGTTTTAATCTTTCTTTTGGATGATTATAATTTCAGGGTATAAATAAGGTTATTAGCAAGCACAGCACAACAACAATAATTACACTAAGTATTTGCAGAGCACTTTGATCACTATGACGTCAGTCACTCGGCAGCTTCAAAATGGGAATCTCATGCTTAGTGTTAGCGCTCCAGCCCTCCAAGGTGGCTCCACAAGGCACTCACTCAACGGAGAGGGGCTACGGGGACTTAGAAGCTATTTCTCCAAGGGGTTTCACCTAAGACCATCTCAAAGCCACCTCAATCCAAAATATCTGGGTGGTACACCACTCTAATTACTATGAAAGTTGTCTCCAAAAACATTGTTCTGGCCCAGGATGAAATCTGCTATAACCCATCCACCAGGTCCAGCACATTTTTCAGTGATAAAGAAATGTTTAAAAAAAAAAAAAAAAGAAATGTTTTAAGGAGTTAATCCAGATTACCCAGATTTGGCAAGTCCTGGGTGGTACAGTTAGTGCACTCAGCGGCTAAGGGAAAGATTGGAGGTTTGAGTCCTGTGGTAGTTATATAATCTGTTGTCAATTTGAAAGGATTAAAAGAGTGAAGAGGTGGAGTTTATCCTGCCAATCAGGTCCTAGCTTGATGACCTCATTTGGAGGCGGTAAGCAGATAAATAGCTCACTGGAGGCAGTATGAAGACTGACTCCCTGGGAGACATTGCAGCTGACAAAACACAGAGAATTACACTAGTTCCGTGAGCTGGAGGAGCCATGTGGAGACCCCTTCAGTGCTGAGCTGAGATGCTTACAATGGAGCCGCTGGTTCCACACCACTTCCCATCCACTAGCCTGTGATCTTCTAGCATTTGGTGTCATTGCAAGTGTTACGTGAGTCCGAAGAGGACTTTATAGATTGGTATCAGGCATATGGGTTATTATCTCAGACTTATGGACTTGATCTGGACTGGGCTGGGATGTTTTCTTAATATACAGTTACTCTTTATATAAAGCTTTTTCTTTTAATTTTTTTTTCTAATTTTAAACTTTATTTCCGGTACATAAGCAAATGTGCTAGAGAAAGCTGATAGTGGCTGGCTATCAAAAGATAAAGTGTACGGGGTCTTATAGTCTTGAAGATAAACAAGCGGCCATCTAGCTCAGAAGCAACAAAGCCCACATGAAAGCAGCACACCAGCCTGTGTGATGACGAGATGTAGATGGGATCAGGTATCCAGCATTAAAAACAAAAACTCACATCATCGTGAATGAGGGGGCATGTGGAGTGGAGACCCAAAGCCTATCTACAGGCAACTGGACATCCCCTTAACAGAAGGGCCACAGGGAGGAGACAAGCTAGTTAAGGAGCACTGTAGCAACTATGGAACATACAACTTTACTCTAGTTCTTCAATGCTTCCTCCCCAGCCCCTCCACTATCAAGATCCCTACCTTACAAATCTGGCTAGCCCAGAGAATGTACACTGGTATAGATAGGAACTGGAAACTCAGGGAGTCCTGGGCAGATAAACCCCTCAGGTCCAGTGGTGAGAGTGGTGATACCAGGAGGGTGGAGGGAAAGTAGGGTAGAAAGGGGTAACCAATCACAAGGAGCAACATAGAACCCCCTCCATGGGGTAGGAAAACAAAAAAATGGGGGAAGGGAGACGTCAGACAGTGTAAGACATGACAAAATAATAATAAATTATAAATTATCAAGGGTTGGTTAGAGAGGGGGGGGCGAGAAGGGAGTGGAAATGAGCTGATACCAAGGGCTCAAGTAGAATGAAAGTGTTTTGAGAATGATCATGGTAACAAATGTACAAATGTGCTTGACACGACACAATAGATGGATGTATGGATTGTGATAAGAGGTGTATAAGCTCCCAATAAAATGATTTTTTTAAATCAGCTTTTTTTAACATAGCTATGTTTACAGAAACACACTCATAATGGTTAGTAGAATGCAATTTAACTTTAACTTATCCTACATAATGTGGACCAAAGAGTTGGTACATGGTCTAATATTCAAAACAAAACAAGGACTTGCAATTGGTTTATTTTTTCATCTATTACTAGTACAATGTATAAAAATATCCTCCTGCAAATGCTACAAAGGCAGGCAGCAAGAACCATGAGAAATTTACCTTTGGTTTGCTTCAGAAAAACTTGTATTGCACTGTAAATGTTTTTTTTTTTAATTGGTACAACCGTTTTGTCGCAGTTTCAATGCCTTATAAAAAGTTCAGTAACTAGTGAGTGTGGGTTTACATACACTCATGTCTGGCACACACATTTAAGTGCCCCTGGATTTGTTTCTCTAGTCAACCTAGACTAACGCAGGTCCACAACGAAGTGCCACAGAAGAAAGGTTGGCATGTCTTTTGGAAAAGTCAGCCATTGATGTACAGGAGGTGACTTAACTCTGAGGCAACCGGTTATTCGTATCTGGTGGGCTGATAAAATTAACTTTATGGCTCATCAGCCCTTACAAAGTCTTCTAGCAGAAAAACTCAAAACCCAAACTCACTGCTGTCGATTGAGTCATAGCAGCCCTAGAGGGCAGAGGAAACCCTATCGGAAATCCTGTTGACTTCCGAGGCTATACATCTCTGCAGGAGCAAAACGCTTCCTCTTTCTTAAGAGGAGCAGCTGGTGGTTTCAAATTGTTGACCTTGTGGTTAGCAGCTCAACTTATAATCTACTATGTTACTGGGGCTGGTAGTACAAGACTCACATAGATGAAATGCCCTGAGTTCTGTCTTTAAATGAACCTTCTGCTTCCCCAAGATGTCTCTAGGTACATGAAATGAAAGAGATTCTTACACCCGTGTGAGGGATCTACCCGCCTGTGTTTGGACTAATATGTTTCAGTATGGTTATCAGGCCAGAGAAAGGAATATACCAAAAAAAATTTTAGTCATAATTGGATGTAATACATATATGTAAAAATTTAAGTACAACGTCAATAAATTAAAATGTCCTAATTCCATAATTTAAAAAATAGCAACATGGATCTCAGGCAGGCAGGGCTGTAGCACTGCATACACTTGGTTATAAAGAACTACAATTGTTTACAACTTGGAAAAAAAAAAAAGGCAAACTGCCCCATGGAATAGCAGGTAAATTTTGATTATCACACCATAGGAAGCAATGAGTGAGGGTTCAGAAAAGGAAAAGGAAAATTCAAGAAAGTGGGGTGATTTCCACTGGAGAAGAGACAAATGAAGTGGAAAGGAACAAAATAGAATTTTATAGGATATGGACAGGTTAGCCAGCATGTATTATTCTTTTTTTTTTCCTCACGTATTAGATTCTTATGAGATGGACTTGATCTTTTTGTCAAAAACAGTCAGATTCTGCTTCTACTAGGGCCAACCCTCTTGGACTGGTCTACTGTCTAACTTCAGGGCTTTATCTAATAGGAAACAGAGCTCGGATTTCCTAGACTCCTTTTAGATAGAAAGGAAACTCTGCTGGGAAAGTGGTTGGGTTCTCAGCTGGAAACTGAAAGGCCAGAGGTTAAAACCCACTAGCTGATCCATGTGGTAGTCTGGTAGGAAAAGATGTGGGAGTCTGCATTAGTATTTAAAGCCTTGCAAACAATACAGGGCAGTTCTACCCTATTCTATATTCAAAGGGTTCCTTTGAGTTGACCTTCAGGGTAACAGGTTGGTTGGGGTTTTTTAAACATAAAACAGTAACCTTCTTTAGTACCTAACTCTATCCAATATTTTATTCTCATTCAAGAGACTATTGTTGTCAGGTACCATCAAGCCGGGACTAACTCATAGCCACTCTGTCCAATCCTGCATCATCCTCAAAATTGCTTAAGCCCACAGTTGCAGTCATTGTGTCAATCCATCTCCATGAAGACCTTCTTTTTTGCTAAAATGCACCTTAAAAAGGTACCTTTCCAGCTTCCGTTGACATGGAAGAAACCATGAGACCACAGTTCAGGTTGACCTCACAAGTAGAAGGCTGCCAAGGGACTAAAGTCTACTTCTTTTAAGAGCAGGCTAGCTTCCTGGCACCAAGTCATCCTGCCTCTTCCTTGAGATTGGATGAGATGCTTGTTCACAAGGAAAAACCTGGATTCTTGAGGCAGCATTGAACATAATCAATGCAAAAAAGACGTTCTTTTGTATGTTAGCCCTTATTAGCTTTTCTGATTATTTTCAGTCAAGAGGATTTTAATAAAATGTTGGAATATTAGGGAGCTTCAAAATATTCATAGAAAAATTACTTTTGAATTCCATATTCCCATGAATTTTTAAAAGCCCATTCATATACTGTCCATTACTGTCATATGCTGGTAATCCATTTGGTTCCCCTCTTAAAGACCCGTATCACTTAATAGACTAAAATGAGATCTAAACAAGCAATCTTCATAAAGTGTGTAGTAGAGGTAACTATATGTGGCAGTCATATGCTTATGTTAATTTCATGACTGACATGTAGGGGTGGTGCCTGACCTGTTAATCTGGAGAAAGCCATTGAGCAGCCAATGAGGCTTCTGTGTGGGCATGGCTTTCTCCTGAGACTTCCGGGAAATCTCACGATATTTCCCTCATGGAGATGAGAAGCTATCTCCCTAGTTGTTGGGAGTTAGTGTCAGAGACGATGAATCACAGACAAGACAAGATGGCAGTATCCGAGCTGCTGCAGGAGCCTGAGGAGAAGCCACTTGGCCTTGCCCTGATGGAACCAGACCTCTGAAGCTGGAAAAGCCATGGGAGACCCCTGCCAGCAATGAGTTGCTTCTAATACCACTGGATGCTGTTGATGGACCCTGAGCCATGGGAATTAGGAGCCATGAGGGGACCCCTGCCGGCGCAGGGACACTGCACCCACTGGCCTGTGACTTCATGAGTCGGAAGGAGACTTTATAGACTGATATCGGGCATATGGGTTAATATTGGACTTATGACTTTGAACTGGACTGGGCTGGGATACTTTCTCAATGTCCCATTCCTCTTGTATATAAACCTTTTCCTTATAATAATATGCGTGTCTATGAAATTTGTTCCTCTAGTCTACTCGGACTAACACACTATACTACACATTAAAATAAATATTCATGAGCCCACCATACTTACATAGAGAATTAGATGAAATAAATGAATGGAGGAAAATTTAGAAACTTTCTTGCTTAATTTACGTAGACTCTCGTGCCCTCAAATAGGGGAAACGTCTCTACTCCTTAAAAGTGGATTGAGTCATTATACATAGCTTCCTTCCAAAGAGTACAGTGTAGAAAGAAGGGGAGAAGAATGTTACAGGTATGCAACCCAATAAAAAGGTTAACATCAACAGCTGTAAGCTATTTTGAACCTAAGTCAACAAGTAGTGCTACTAAAGTTCCTGTTCATACATGCACAGGCTTCTTCCCAACAAAGCATGCTTAAGCATCACTGCAATCAGTGAATAGCTGCAGACAAGTTCTTTCAGTAATACACTGACTGTCGTCTTGTTAAAGGTGCCTTCTGAAAAGGAGGACCAAAAAAAAAAAAAAAGAAAGAAAGAAAGAAATCCAATCAAAATCGTGGCTTCCAAAGGTATCTGCTGGGCCAGTTCCAGTCAAGGCAGGGAAATCCGCCCAGAAGGTTACAGTAACAGGTTTGGGGAATTTCAAAGTAGTAGTCTTGATAAGACTTTCTCAAAGGACACAGAGGAATCATGCAGGCTTTTTATCAAATAGAAAACCAGTAATGTGAAGGACAGATAGGTGGGGTGGTGATCTCAAGGCTGGAAACATAGGAAGGGGGCAGATGGTGGGGAAAGTGTTCTATTTTTATGGATTGATTTGTGTTCGAAAAAGATAAGAAATGTTGAAGGTCTAATCTCTGGTACCTATGAATGTAAACCTTGCTTGGAAACAGGGTCTTCAAAGATGCTTATCAGTTAGCCTGAGGTTATACTGGTGTAGGGTAGGCCCTAATCCAATATGAGTGGTATCCTTATAATGGAAAAGGAAAGCGCCTTCTGAGTGTATCTGTTGTCACTTACTAGCAAAAATCGTGAGCCATGAGAATGAAATACTGCTTTCAATGAGAGGCCCTTCAAGTGTGACTAAAACCACCAGCCACAAAACCTCTGAAAGAGCAATGCTTTAGTACTGACAAAGAGCTAAACCATGGAATCCTCATTACCACCTTGTTTTACTCTTCTGAAGGTCATTGCAATAGATTCCCCAGCCCTCTCTCTTCAGGAACAACCTCCCATTGGACACATCTGTTAAAACAAGGTTTTACAAACTGGAGTCCTAGCACAGTTTTTTTAAGAACTGTGCCTTTTTTATGGTAATAATCTAAAAATATCATCATCCATAGCAGCACCTGCAAAACTGCTACTGGATTTGGGTTTATGACCCTGTGGGCAACAAGAAGCACAGAAGCAGTATGTCAGTGAAGCATCCGACTATACCGCACACTGGAAGGGGCTGAAGAGAGAAAAGCTCTGAGGGAACTGAGAGGACACGGCACACAACAGCACAGAGGGGTTAAAGTCAGAAGAATCTGGGAGGTGTTGGTCAGCTGATGATGGGAGTTGCAAGCTGGTAAAACAAAAGCAGGCACTTGAAAATGTTGCTAACTTGCATTTTGTTGTTCTGGGTGGATTTATTTTTATTTTGTAGGTAAAAGGTCTATGTATGAGGAGAGTTTTTAACCTGGTTTTGGGCCCTTACACAATAAAGTTAGAACAATTGTGGGTCAGCCCACAAACCTGTGAGAATTCTCTTCCTTTAAATGAAGGTCTGTGCATCCCCCAGGAACCCCGATGGCACCATGGGTAGGTTAAGCACCTGGCTGCTAAACTAATGACTGGTAGTTCACACCCACCTCGAAGCTCTGGGTAACAAAGACTTAGCAATCTGCTCCCATCAGTATTCCAGCCTAGAAAACCATCTGGGACAGTTTCATAATGTCATCTGAAGTCTCTGTGAGTCAAAATCAACTCAGCAACACCTCACGAACGACACATGTGTCTCAAGGTTGAGAAATAAAGTATTAGAGATTTTATTGTAGAGAATTCTCATACTCTTTCTTTAGAGTAGAAATAGCTCACATAGGTCAGAATCAATCACCTCCATTCTCTATGGAAGACAATTTAGGATAGAGGCGATGGGTTTGAACTAAATTACCACTGTCAGGTTTGCCACTTACTACCGCTTAATATCTGGCATGATACGTAATCTTGCTAGTCTCCACTTCGTCAATAATATGTGGCTTATAAAAATACTTTAAGATACAGGAAGCTCTAAGAAGGCCTAGTGGGGCAATGGAGCAAGCAGTGTTTGTTCAGTTGCTAACCAAAATGGTCGACAGTTAAAACCTATTAGCCATTTCAATGGGATAAGAAACTTTATGGAAATGCTAAACCAACTCTCCACCACCACCTTGCTGCCACTGAATGGACCGTGACTCACAGTAACTAACCATAAAGAACAGAACAGAACCACCCCATAGCATTTCCAAGGCTGTAACTCTTTACAGAAGCAGACTGCCACATCTTTCTCCTGTGGAGTAGCTGATGGGATCGAACCACTGACCTTTTGTTTAACGGCCCATCATTTTAACGACTGCATCACCAGGGGCCTTAAGGGGAAGATACGTGTAGGAAATAACTAGTTCAGTGTCCGCTGTATAGCAAGTGCTTAATAAATGTTAGATGGTATTATTGTTAGCGGTCATCTTGAAGCGGTCTCACAGCTTCAGGAATTGCCAGAACCGAGTCTTGTACTAAGGTATTTCTTAGTTTAAACACCCCAAGTATGTGAACGACTAATCTACACATGAAATGGGGGAGGTTAGAGTAGAGAATCCTGGCTCCCCAAAAAAGTAAGTCCTGTTTCAGTCACCTGAACATTCATGATGTGGGGGAAGGGCACTCACTTTGCTTAAATCTACAGGCTCCTTTGAAAAGCAGTGATAGTAGTTTTTTCTTTTTTTGGCGGGGGGGGGGGGGGGGGGGGATCACTACCCTCTGGTGGGAGTAGGAGGCCCAGCCTTGCTCCTGGAGAGCTGCTGCTGGATTTGAACCACCAACCCAGTGGGCTGCAGTCTCGCACACTATCACTACGCAACCAGGGCTCAGCCCTGATAGTAATTCTTAAGTCACAAAGTTCTTACAAAGAAAATGACAAACTAATACTTCACAAATGTAGAGTCAAATGATTATTCAGTCAACTCCAGAAACACTTCAAAGGGCATTCCTTAAAGATTGAAAAGAAAAATTACGCAATGAAATTAATAACTAGGGGCTGAGCCCCGGTGGCGTAGTGGTTGTGCGCGGGACTGCGGCCCACTGGGACGGAGGTTCAATTCCAGCAGTGGGGCTGGGCCTCCTCCTCCCACCGCCGGAGAGCAGTGATGCCCCCCTAAAAAAAAATAATAATAATAACTAGGAGTGCCATCCTTTGCTCTTACCAAAGACACAGAAGAGGACAAGTGTTCCCTAGCAACACATAATAGACCTTTCCCAGGAAATGATAAAAGAAATATAGTTAAGAACGGTTTAGAAAAGTACAATGAATGGCAGTGCCACAGCAAGTTACTTAAGAATAACTGAAGATATTAGTTATACTCTTAACTGCGAAAGATCATATTCAGTGTTAAAAATTATAGTAATCTTCAGCCTATAAAAGGTCTTATTTTTAAGATGAGCTGTAAGTCAGATGAAAAGAAATTTGCTTGTTTATTTTAAATGGTCTTAGAAAACCTGCATATCCCATTTTCCCAAACAGCTGAAACACTGCCAATCCATACTGCCTAGGGCAACTTGAATCTTATTTAATACAGAAATGATCTGATTAAATGATGCTTCCTTTAAAACAACAAAAAGAGCACTATAAAATCTGCCAGCCCACTCTTTACCATCGGACAACATATGGTGTGCCTATAAAGTCGTATTAACTATAAACTGGAATTGGTATATCAAAATATGTCCCTTCAAATAAGTCTCTTTAGGACATTATGGTTAAGTCTAATAATAGCAAAATATTTTTGAAATTCCATTTTCTGATATCATCAAAGTGAGTATCCTTCCTCAATAGTGCCAAACTCTTTGTTTTAGGATAATATCCTTACTTTTTATACATACCCATTGTTATTCTTGCTGTAAATGTGGATACTCCTACCATGACCAGCGTGGAAGGAGCATATTAATTCAGATATAAAGCTTCTGGTAATGTTATGTTTCCTTAACCAATCTTAGACAGCCTTACCTTATCAAGCAAACATACTAAATACTATAATATCACAAACTATAATGTCCTTAGTGTATATTGTTTATAAATAACTTTTTAAAGGAAATTACCTAGAAATGTGAAGGACAGCTTTTTTCAAAGGTGTTTAGTTTATTAAAATACTAGTGCAAAAACAGAAAATACAGGGGGGGTAGTCCTTTCACAATTGTAGCGAAAAAATAACAATACAAAGTATCTAGAATTATATTTAGTCATATTGACATGACCAACAGGAGGCAAACTATTCCACTCTATAGAGGAGAATGGAAGATAATTGTAATAAGTAGAAAGACATAAATAGTTTTCTGGATCTGAAGGCATAATATTATAAAAATATAAACGATTGCCAACATAGCCTATAAATTTAAAGCAATTCTGGTCCAATTTCAAAAAAACATTTTGGGGAAACTTGAACAAATAGCTCGAAAGCTCACCTGGAAGAATAAACACAAAGCGAATGGCAGGAACATGCTGGGGAGGGACGTGAGTAATGCGGGCTGAGATGGGGGAGGGGCGGGCTGGGGATCGCACTTGCCCTTCCAGACAGGGCCGCTCACTAGAAAGCAAGTTAACACCAAGCCTGGGCTACCAGAATGAGGACGACGATGCCCTCCCGTGCAATTTGGTACTGCTGCCTTGAATCAGGCAAGGAGCCAGCAGTTTCTCCCCCACTGCCTGCGCACCACAGTCGGAACAATGGAACAGAATATAAAGTCCAGAAACTAGTCAAAACACACATAAAAATTCCATCTGTACTGAGTGGGGTAGTAAGTGATGTGTATTACAAACAGGCCTGGTCAATCAAAGGTATTAACAAAATGGGTTTTCCATTTGGAAAAAAAATATATAGGGTTATACTCCTACCTAACGCCTTATCTTACACTGGGTCAAATTCCAGGTTAAATTTTTACTACACTAGATCTTAGCCAAAGGCAGAGAAGCGGTCCCAGATTAAATTTTTAAAGATACTGATTTAGACTTTCAGAAGCCTATAGAAGGGATGCTTAGGAAATAACGTGGAGAATAATCTCATGGGCGAGTGCCATGAATAGTGTTCATCAGAGAAATACAAATGACCACGACACACTCGAAAATGTCCATGGCACTAGTAATAGTAGAAACGTCTTTTCGAGGATACTTTCCAACTGTAAAGTAACAAATACTTTTCATCCTGACTAAAATAAAACAGGGGAATTTATGATCTCTCGTAACTGAAAAAAAGATTCCCCTGCCAGTTACAAACGGGCTGCATCACAATGGCTTGGGGACATCCAGGAGGAAAGGGCTCTCTCTCTCTTTGCTTCTATGTCTCAGTTTAGAAATTAGCAGCTCAGATGTTTTGAAACTGATGACAGCAACAAATGCACAAATGTGCTTGATATGATGGATGGATGGATGGTGATAAGAGCTACACGAGACCCAAATAAAATGGTTAAATCTTTTTTTTTTAATATTAGCAAACAGGGCTGGCTGAGCCCCGGTGGCGTAGTGGTTGTGCGCGGGACTGCAGCCCACTGGGACGGAGGTTCAATTCCAGCAGTGGGGCTGGGCCTCCTACTCCCACCACCGGAGAGCAGTGATGCCCAAAAAAATAAAAAAATAAAAACTAAAATATATATATATATATATATATATATATATATATATATATATATATTAGCAAACTTTCTCAGATGCTCAACAGACTTACTCTCAAATCTCACTCACCAGGCATGGTTACAACCTACCCTTGAAACGAATCTCTGGTGAAGGGAAGGGTTGCTTACGGTAACCTCAGCCAAGTTCTGAGTGCGGAACCCCTGGGGACCTCCAAGACTCTCTCAGGGAGGTCAGAAGTATGTTCACGATATACCAACAGGTGCTCTGTCCTTTCTTACCTGGTTGACAACTGCACTGAGGATGCCCAGATGATCGTGGGCAAAGCTGATGGCACCTTAGCCTGAATCAAGGCAGTAGTGCCAAGCTGTACTGATGGCCATCACCGCCCTCAGCACGCAGAGAGAAAGAAAAGGCCACTTCCATTTGAGCTTATCTTTGATGATGCAATAAAAACTGCTTACACGGACACCGCTTTTACATTGGCATTTTCTCAAAAACAAATGAAGCTTGCCAGAGATTGTCACAGGTAAAATTCATGCTTAGAAGCCAAACAAACAAAAAAAAATGGAATTTGGAAAACTTGTTTCCTCCACTGTGTGGTTAATAACGTTCTCTTTTTAAAATAAGTTTCTAAATACTCAAACTCTACTGTGATGAGAATGAGATAGTTTTGATAATAATGCAGTGAAATGTATCCACATTGGTGTGAGCCAACATTCTCCAGGAAAAAAAAAGTAGCAGGAAAGGGGAGCTTATACAAGGGTTCGAGTAGAAAATATTTGGAAGGGAATATGGCAACATGTGTACAAACACGCTTGATACAAATGATGTATTTTTTAATGTTATAAGAGCTGTAAGAGATCCCAGTAAAATCATTTTTAAAAAAAGAAAAAAATTTTTTTAAGCAACAGCAGCATCAAACCTGAAGCTGACCCTGGATTGCTTCCACTTTGTAGAAGACAGAAGCCCTGCAGGCTGCCCGTGTTGAGCAGTTTCTTCGAGAAAGAATTAAGGTGAATGGGCATCACGGTGGAGGGTTATAACCATTGAAAGAAGCAAGAGCAAAATTATTGAAATCTCTGAGGAGCCTTTTTCCAAAAGGAACTTGAACTATCTCACCCCCCCCCCCAAAAAAAATACCTGAAGGAGAATACATGAGATTGGCTGTGCATGGTCACAAGAACAAAGAAAGATGAATTATGTGGCTGATTAAACAGGATGAAGAAAAGGAAGAAGATGAGGATTCAAACTCACCTCTTGGGGCTATTTTGTACGAGTCTTTGGTAAACCTTGGAAACAGAGAGGAACAATCACTTACTGGATTTTGATGTACCATCCAAGGAAAACGTCCGACTTTATTGTCAGAGACTAGTAAAGTCCTCGTCCCCTTACTAACTAATCGCCTATACAATGGGGCTTCAAAAATGTCGTAGAATAATCCCATTATCTTCTAATTCACACTTTTTGTTTTTTTGGAGGGTTAATTCATTTTAAGTTTGTATGTATCTGTGAGATCAGCTTTGCTTCACGAACCCCGGCGAGAACAATGTATCACCATACACTCAGTGCAACAGTGGACATGAGAACCTAGCCAGCTTCTTGTGAGACGTTCAACAGATTTTTTAAAATGTAAACCAATCATCTTTTTCTTTTGGAAAAGACCTTTCTATAAAAATATTACTCATGCTAATACACAATAGATCTATTATTGTTATTTTTAAATTATTATTTTTTGTTTTTTGTTTTATTTTTGGGGGGGGGGCATCACTGCTCTCTGGTGGGGGGAGTAGGAGGCCCAGCCTTGCTGCTGGATTTGAACCTCCAACCCAGTGGGCCACAGTCCCGCGCACAACCACTACGCCACTGGGGCTCAGCCCTATTTTTAAATTATTTAGGAAATAATTTTAACATTTCCTAGTATACCTCCCAACAGAGCAAATATTTATAAATATGAGCCAGGTAAACAAAAGTTCTTTGGTGGGCAAACAACTCTAATTTTTAAGCTTGTCGAGGTGGCCTGAGACAAAGAAGTCTAAGGACCGCTGCCTTCAGTTAATTACCTCAGGTGACATGGATATTGGAAAGTCCATCAATTTTAAAACACGAGTGAGATCACTTTCTTACTGCTGTTTTGGCAAAGGTGAAACATGAGCGGTATGGTGGCCCGGGCATCCTCACTGACATCAAGATTCCTAACAAGAAAAACAGAGAGGAAAAATCCCTTTTCTGGAGATATACCCTAAGAATATAATTAGGAAAACACAGAAAGGATTTGTTGCAGCAATGCTTAAACATTGTACTGAAAAACTTCTCACAATCTAAATCTCATCTTTAGAGGACTAACAAAATAAGTGATTATACATCCATGTATGGGAAAAGTATACAGCCAGTTTAAAATCTTCTTAGGACCTAAATTCTTAGCATCTATCATTTATTAAGTAAAAAGAAAAAATCAGGTACAAAAGAGTATCCATGATATGGTCACATTTTTTAAAATATGGCCACATTTTAAGAAATAAGTTATATACCACCAAACGTGGATGAACAGAAAATGTTTGGAGAAATTTACTAGCTATGTCTGATCGATGGGACCATATGAAAAACTTTTTAGAACTTTTTTTAGTAAAAGTTCTAAAAGCCAGAACACATGTAAAGCACAAAGGAACTTGGTCAGAGGAGGAAAACTCAGAGATTTCTGATTAAAATGAGCGATGGAGGAGTGAGGAAACTGCACCCTGTCAGTGGCAGAAAACTTGAAAAGTGCCCCTCAAACTCTGGCTCTTGCAGGCTTTACTGTATTTCCTTCTTCATATGTCTAAAGACGTCCCTTTCTCCTTCTAGCTAACCTGAAATTACCTCTAAAATTCAAAACATTTAAAATTTTTCAAATATTTTCAACTAAAAAGTTTTAAGTCAAGGTAATACTCAAGGCACGCTGGTGGCACTGCGGTTAAAGCACTTGACTACCAATTAAAAAGGTCAGTGGTTAAAACCCCTCAAGTCACAAACAGATGTGGCAGTCTGCTTCTTCAAGACTACATCTTTGGAAAGCCTATGGGTCAGTTCTTCTGTCCTATAACGCTCCTAGGAGTCAGAATTGCTAAGGGTTTGGTTGGATTTTTGTTTGTGGTTCTCATAGAACATTTGTGGCTAGAGGATCCATGGTAGAGGGGTAAAGAGGAAAAAGGATTGTGTGGTGAGTACAAGCTACTAGCAAGGTTTCAAAGCTCCAGGCCATCACCCATTTACATCGAGGAAAAGATGCTGCTGAATCTACAACAGCCTGTAACGGAACCCAGACATGGTGCTGAGGCTGGCTGGGTCCAGGACGATGATCGAGGAGACGGCTACCTTGGAAAGTGATATAAACCGGGTGAGGAAGATGGCTGTTGATGCTGAAAAGGTGAAGCAAAGCACCCTGTAGAAAAAGAAAGTATGGGGGGGGGGGGGGGGAAGAAGTGCCGGAGTAGGAGGTGGAAGACAAGCAAATGATCCGTACCAGAAAGTCAAATTCTAGCTAGCCAGAGACGTCCTACTTGCCTACTATGGCAGGTCATGGGTGCACCGCTGTTTGACAGTATGTCTGTTCTCCTGTTCCATTTGTCAACTACGTCTCTGAGGTGCCAGAAGCCCTTCTTTTAGAGTATAGTTCTTGTTCATTAGCAGAGGCAAACACAGATGGATGGCACCGACCAGGCGGGCCCAGCCTAGAAGCTGAAGTCAGCAGCAAGGAGAGCATGGGCACCCTCTGCTGGTCAGCCCCACACCAGGAAAGCTAGCTAGCGTGGTCCTCAGGAGGCGGCTCTACGAATCACAGGGATACACCTCCGTCTTCTTTAAACAGCTGATTTCCATGGGAAATTTAGGAATTACTTCCACAAAGTACCACCCGAGAAAGACAATGCCAGGCTGAAACAATGCCTGCCTTTGTTACACCAATGAAAAACATTAGAAGAACGAAAGGGTTGCGAGAAAACATTCCATTAAAAGCCTATGAAATTCAGCTGATTTCACTGTATTGCTTAATAAATAACTAAGTATAGGTATTCAGATGACTGCCACACTTAACGTGATTAAAAATCCCATTAGACTTTTACTATTGTTGAAAAGCTGAGAATCAGTAAAACAAGTAATATTTGTACAGGTTTTTCAACTTACAAAGGGATCTCATATGCATTTTCACACCTACCCACTCATTGCCTTTAAGGTGATTCTAATCCATAATAACCCTAGAGGACAGAGGGAAATTACTTGTAAGGGTTTACAATGCTGTAAATCATTATGGAGTCAGAACGACTCCATCTTTGTCCAGTAGAGGGGTGGTGGGCATGAACCAATAACTCAGTGGTAAGCTGCCAAATGCTTAACCCACTGTGCCACCAGGCTTCCTTTTTAACCCTTACTCCTCCTATCAAGAATCCTGGAAGTGGGGAAGATGGGAGGAAGGCAGAACAAGCATTTGTGTTATCACCATCTTACAGATACCTGAGCCGAGGTCCAAAGAGGCCACACGAGTCACCTCAATTGTCTAACTACCAGAGGCTCTAAAGTAGCCTCTGTACCCTCAAGTCTGTGGTCTGTTCAGCATACTAGTTCACCTCAGATGCTCTTCTGAAAGAAGTTTTCTAAATAATTGGCTTGGGTTCTAGACAGAGTTTGCAATAACACTAAAAATATATATTCCATTTTTGTCTCAAATCATCATCAAAGTCTCTGACACTGAACCGAGTGGATGGAGTTGTGCTTTTTCTCTTGAAGCGCATCAGCTTTTCAGGGAAGCAGGCATTTTAATTTCCTATGGGAGCCTACTGAAAAGAAAATAAAGTTAATTACCAAATTTGTAAGTGTAGCACATTATGCCCGTAAAAAGTACACTGTGCTGGGCTCTCTGATGTTTGCCTCCACTCAGTCAGCACAATTTCTGCAGCTGAAACCAGCCTTCTCGATTGTCCAGTTCTTCCAGACTGCCTTCTCAGTCTTTACATCCTGGAGCTGTGGTTCTCAACCTGTGAGGCGCAACCCCTTTGGGGATTGAATGACTCTTTCGCGGGGGTCACCTGATTCATAACAGTAGCAAAATTACAGTGATGAAGTAGCAACAAAAGTAATTTTATGGTTGGGGGTCACCACAATATGAGAACTGTATTAAAAGGTCGCAGCGTTACAAAGGCAGGAATCACTGATCTAGAGAAGCCTACCCCCAGTCTTTATGAATAAAGTGTCTGGGATACTATTATTGTATGACATCCTAGAAAATCAGGATGTCAAAGGAGAGAAAAGAAGATTCAAATTTGGTTAAAGAGGTCTCCAAAATAAGGTAATCTTGATAAAAAAAATAGTTATATGAGGAGGTATCCACTTCAAAAAACAGATTTTGCTTCCCCAAAGTTATGGATTTAAACTCTTTTACAAAACAACTTTATCACCTTCAAAGTACTCTCCTTTACATTTAAAACATTTGTCAAACCTGTGATTGCATTCCCGGAAATATTTTTCAAACTCATGAGTGTGAAGGGGTGAAGGTTAGCCTTTCACTCTGGTTGCAGCCTGATGACCTTATTTTGGAGGCAGGAAGGAGATACACACTCACTCCCTGTAAGACATTCCTGCTGACAAGACACATGGAACTACACTAGTGCCCTGGAGCTAAAGGAGCCACAAAGAGACCCCTGCCAGCACGGAGATGCTTCCACCCCCACTGGATCCACAAGACTTTCTGCCCACTGACCTATGACTTTCCTGCATTAGGCGTTATCGCATGTGTTCTGTGAGTCTGAAGAGGAATCTGTAGATTGGTACTGGACATATGGGCTAATATCAAACTTATGGACTTAATCTGGACTGGGGTGTTTTCTCAATATACAATTACTCTTTTGTATGCACATATGCGTGTCTCTGGATTTGTTAGTCTACCTGGACTAACACAGGTGGCAGATAGCAGCGCACATTTTTTTTTCTTCATCTCTTCTATATCATCAAATCTGTTCTTTCATGTCCCTCTTCATTCACAGTAACAAAAAGATGTCACGAGAAACAAGGTCAGGTGAGTACGGTGCTTGGGGCAAGAGAGACATGCTCTTTATTGCCAAAACTGGTGTCGAAATGACTATGCGAGCAGGTGCGTTGCCGTGGTGGCAAAACCGATCCCCCGTCTGCCACAAATCGGGATCCCGTTCCCACTGTGCATACTGTCACTCAATCTTTTCAGAACCTCTAAATAGAACGCGTGATGAACAGTCTAACCTGGGGGACAGAACTCCAAATGCACTAGGAGTCGACATGTTCATGTTTGGGAAGTTGACTGGACATCCAGAACAAGGTTTGTTATCAACCGATAACTCATCTTTTCTGAAACAAGAAAACAACTCATATACTTGAGTTTATTCCACAGCGCAGTTCTCACAGGCTGTGTTCAACATCACAAGAGTTTCTGCGGCATTTTTCCCGAATAGGAAACAAAACTTCACAGCCACATGCTGTTCTCTTAAAGCAGCCGTCACAAAAAAAACAAGGTTTATGGGAAAGTGCTTTCATGAAAAAAAAAAAAAAAAACTCACTGTAACTGAAGAGAACCCTCTCAGGCAGTATCACTGGTTGCACTAACTCAGAGCAAGTTTTCTTGATGCTGGCCTGGCAGTGGCGGTAGGGGGTAAATGTGTTCTAAGAAAGCTCTACCCAGGAGAGCCTTTTTCCATTGGGGCAGGGATGGGGGGTGGAGGAGTAGCCCCTTGTCTAATGTGACTCTGGATAGCATGCTTGACTAATAACCAGAAGGCTAGAGGTTTGAGCTCACCTCTGGAAGAATGGGTTGATGATCTACTTCAAAAAACAGCCATTGGAACCTGTAGAAAACACATTTCTATTTCTACTACGGATTTAGTTGGCGGGGGGTGGGGGGGATGCTGTGTGACAGGTGCTATTTTAAGTGTTTTACACTGAAATATATTAACATATTTAGCTCCCCCCCCCCCAAGAAAACGAATTTAATAGATAAAAACATCAAGGCACAAACAAGTTCTTTCGGGTAATCAGAGTCACACAGCTGGTAAATTGTGTGTCAGAGATCTGAACCCACCTAGTCTGATCCTTGAAATCACCTATCTTCTTAAACTCTAAGCTAGGCTGCCCCTATAGGTGGTGCTGTTTTAAAACACAGCATCTTTAATGTGAACTTTTTGTTTTAAAAGTTTTACATTTAGGGCTGAGCTCCGGTGGCGTAGTGGTTGTACGCGGGGCTGTGGCCCACTGGGTTAGAGGTTCAAATCCAGCAGCAAGGCTGGGCCTCTTACTCCCACCACCAGAGGGCAGTGATGCCCAAAAAAACAAAAACAAAAAAACAAAAAAGTTTTACATTTACAGAAAACTTGTGATATTTGTATTCTGTATATACTCGAGTATAAGCCAACCCAAAGATCAGCCAAGGCACCTAATTTTACCACAAAAACTACATTTAAAATGTGCTGAAAACCTCGGGTTTTTTTCTCACAAAAGCCACATTCAGTTTCTCCTATCATTAGCCTCTTACATAAGGCACAATTGCCACAATGAATGAACCAATGCTGCTAAGTGATTACTAACAAAAGTCTGCACTTTCTCCAGATGTCAGTGATAGCTCTCTAACATCGCTTCCCCTGTTCTGGGTGCCCATCCTGTCGCCATGTCTCCTCGGCTCTGCTGGTTCCTAAGACTCTCCCTTTTTCCGATGATCTTCATAGTTTTGAGGAGTGCTGGTTAGCTGTTTTGTTCTTCAAATGGGATCTATCCGATGTTGCGCTCACAATGAGAATGGGTTACGGTTTGGGGCAGGAAGCTCCTAGACATAAAATCCCATTCTCAGCAGGTCAGTTCTAAAGTCCACCCTATCAATATAATTATCACTCGGTAATGAGGGGTCTTTTCTCGTAAACATTCAAAACCTCAGAAAACACAGAGAGCTCTACGCTATCCTCTAGGGCTACTATCAGTTGAGGTTGAGTCGCCAGCAGTTTGGTCTTTTAGTTAGGCTTCTCTTTTCTCCCCCTTTCCTGATTTTAGCTCTGAAAGGATAGCACTATGCACAGCCCACGTGCAAAGAGTGGGAGTTATGAGTCACTTTTGCATGGGAGAGTCGTATTTTCCACCACATTCATTTGCTTGTTCAGTCATTTATTTATATTATGATCAATTCATGAATATGCATTCATTCTCCAGTTATAATCCAACACTATTTAAATGTGTGGCTCAATTGCTTCAGCTTTGACCATTGTAGGCTCTTTCGATGGACTCTTGGGTCCTTTGACATACCCCTACCGATGTGGGTTCTGTGGGAAGAACTTTCCTTACTTTTTGAACTACAAGATAATTGCTTGATTTTCTAACAAAAAGAGACCTGGGGAATATGTGTAGGATTAAGGGTGTGGGAATATAAAATTGAATATAAAATTGGATCAGTCTGAATTCTATTGATGCTTAAGACCAAGCACAGATTCTTCATTCACTGTTTCAGCTCAAGAGGTTAGATAAGGATCCAATTTGTATTTGATTGGTTCACAGAAGTATAGACTGAATGGTGGCCTACATTCATGCATGCTGAAATGCCAGGCCTGCCTTGGTGTACTGTAGAAGAAAGTAATACAACGCTTACAGAAATGAATGGGTTAACATAGATTTGTCAGCTTAGACCCACATACCATCTATAGAGTACACAGAGGGCACACCTTCTACCACATGGTGAGGTACAAATTTGTGTAGAAATCTCAAGTATCTCTGAAGACTGCTATGCTTGCTGTTTGTGTAAGTCACATTTGACAATGGGAACTGCTTCTAGATAAATTAAGACATCTGATTACAAAAGTGGCAATACTAGTGGCATAGTTTCAACATCACAGCAACATGCAAGCCACCACAGTGTGACAAACTGACAGATGAGTGTTGTCTATGTGACCAATCCAAAGGTAATAAAAGATAATACAGAAATTGTTAGACAATGTTATTAACACCACACACGAATAGAATTTCTCTTAACGACAGTTCAAAATTGGTGGCAACAGCATATGGGCAGGGAAATAACAGAAAATAAAAGCAGCTTCATTAAAGGTCATGGGCAAGAAATATCATTGCTAATCTCTTTAACAAACAGTTCTTACAACATTGAATTTTCTCTGGCAGAAAACTGAAACAGGACCTATACCTCACTCTATCTAAAAAATGAACTAATATGGATTAAAGACCTACATATAAACCTTAGAATATAAAGGTCTTAAATGAGAAAATAGGAACAAAGTTCAATGGAATAAGCACACTCTCACACATACTGAGAAATACACTCAGCAGAAGTCTGGAGTCCTAAAAATATTATTTATATGCATCAAAAGACTTCATCAAAAGAGTAAAAAGAAGCTGAGCCCTGGTGGCGCAGTGGTTGTGTGGGGGACTACGGCCCACAAGATTAACGGTTCAAATCCAGCAGCAGCTCTCCAGGAGCAAGGCTGGGCTTTGTATTCTCACCAGGGCAGCAATGCAGGGGGGGGAAAGAGAAAAAAGAGAACCCCCAGATTTGGGGAAAAGTTTTGTTAATGATACATTAACAAGAGACTAATTTAGAAAATCTATAGAAAATTGCAATACCTCTATAAGAAAAAGATGAGTAATCTAATTTTTAAAATGGGTAGAAGACACAAACGAGTGTCTTGTTCACCAATGAAGACATGCAGGCAGTCAGTAAACAGGTGAAGATATACTCATGATCACTAGCCATCCAAGAGTTGCAATCAAAATTATGAGATACCACTTCATATGTCCATTGACAGCAGTGTTAAAAAAAAAAAAAAAAGCAAAAGAGGATAACAAATGCTGGTGAGGATGTAAAGAGACTGTAACTCTCAAAAACTGCTGGCAGAACTATAAACCCATGTAACCACTGTGGAAAGCAGTATGGCACTTTCTCAAACAACTGAATATAGAAATACCATATGGACCAGCAAATCCTTTATTCAGTAGATATCCTCAAGAGGTAAGAACTGTAGAATGAATATGTACATATTCATAATAACAATAAAATGCAAACAAACTAAAAGCCCATCTGGATTAAAAAAACATGGTACATACACAAATGGAATACTATGCATCACTGAAGAGTAATAATAAAACTGTGAAATACTTCAAGACATAGATAGGTTTGAAAATATACTGAATCAGTCTATCAGTATTATACTGAGTTCATTGTTACACAAGAAAAAAATGAAGAGAGTTTTTCCAGCTCAAAAGAAACAGACCTTGAGGGTTATCAGGAGTGGAAGAAGAAGAAAAGTGAACAGAAGCAGTAGGCTGGTGGATAGACAGGCATTAGAAGAAAAAGATAAATCTACAAGAGCAAAAATGGGGGGGGGGAGAAAGAGGAGGGATAAGATTAGGAGGTATGATAAATTGTTTAAATTGTTGCATACCAAAATGATGATCTGGGGCTTTGCCCTGGTGGCGTGGTGGTTGTGCGTGGGACTGCGGCCACCGGGATGGAGGTTCACTTCCAGCAGTGGGACTGGGCCTCCTACTCCCACTACCGGAGAGCAGTGAGGCCCCCCCCCAAAAAAATGATGATCTGAAATGAACTCCTTATTTCACAATAAAAAATTGGTAGGGGAAAGAATTATCAGTGCTGATATCAGATGGAGTTTGGCTAAAGGTAGGGAATACTGGAAAGATGTTTGCCTGTGTTTCATTGAGTAAGCAAAGACACTTAATTGTCCATAACAAATTATGATTGACATTGCAAGAATATGAATTCCAGATTGCTTAAACACAGAACCTAAACATGACCAAGAGGAAGTCCTTTGAATGAAACAAAGAGACAGTGCATGGTTTATGATCAGGAAAGGTGTTGATTAGGGTCTTATATTTTCCCTATACTTGTTCAATATTGAGCAAATACCTGAGAAGCTGGACTGTAGGAATAATAATGAGGCACCAAGATTGAAGGAAGACTCATTAATAAGCTATGATCTTCAGATGACACAACCTTCCTTACCAAAAGTTAAGAAGACTGGTGAAGATCAAGATTATAACCTGTAGTATGGACTGCTCTTCAACACCAGAAAACAAATGTTCGTACAATGAGGCCAAGAAGCAATGTCATAACAAAGAAAAGATTGACGTTGTTAAGAATTTCACTCCACTTGGATCCCCAATCAGCACCCATGGAAGTAGCAGTCAAGAAGTCAAATGACCTTTTACATTGGGCTAATCTGCTGCTAAAAATTTCCTAAAAAGTGTTCAAAATCAAAGCTGTCACTTCAAAGAGTAGGTATGCTTGACCCAAGCCTTATTTTCAATCACCTCATATGTACAGGAAATCGAGATAATGAATAGGAAGACTAATTAAGAATGGATATAATTCAAATGGTGTTGATAAAGAACATTGAATATGGGGCTGAGCCCCGGTGGCGTAGTGGTTGTGCGCGGGACTGCGGCCCACTGGGATGGAGGTTCAATTCCAGCAGTGGGGCTGGGCCTCCTACTCCCACCGCCGGAGAGCAGTGATGCCAAATAAATAAATAAATAAATTTTTTAAAAATTAAAAAAAAAGAATATTGAATATGCCATGGACTATCAGAAGCATTAACAAATGTATCTTGGAAGAAGTTTAGCCAGAATGCTCCTGAGAAGAAAAGATGGTGACATTTTGTCTCACGTTCTTTGGATATATTATCCATAAAAGAGAAGCGGGTTCCTGCAGAAGGCCATTTTCTTGGTAGAGAGTCAGTGAAAAAGGGAAGAATCTTCAGCAAGGTGGAGTGATACAGTGGCTGCCACAATGGGCTCCAACATAAGAAGAACTGCGCAGCTGGCAGAGGCTCGGGAGTGTCTGGTTCTCCTGGCTATAGGATTGCTATGATACAGCGCTGGCGTCGACAAAGCAGATTAGGCCCTTGCCATACCCCAAGGAATGGCACTTAGTTGACAGGGACAAGATTGGTATGGATACCATAACGGAAAGCAGATTCAAAGTAACAACCCAAACAGTTTGAAGGGAATAGATTTAATGGCAGTAGCTATTCAGTCATGGTGTTCTTAGGAGTGAAAAAGATGGGGTATCTACTATCATTTGATCGGTACAAGCAGAAGAATTCTATATCAAGAAAAAAAGCAATTTAATTTAAATGGCCAGAACAGAGAGTCATGACCTCTTGATCAATTCTCAGACTTGACCCAGTTTACAGACCCACAATAGCTTGAATGAAGGGAGAGGTCAGGGTCCCTTGAATGAGGACCCCACTACACTGCCAAAAAATGTATACTAAAAGGCACATTGACAAATAGAACAGAATAGAGGAGTCAGAAAGAGACATAGATGAACAAAACGGAATAGAGAACTCAGGATCTGAAAAAGGGTTGAAACCCATTAAATGGAGGAAGAGATGGTCTCTTTAACAAATAGTGCTGGCAAAAAATGAAACAAGATCCCTATGGCACCATGTACAAAAATTAACCCAAGATATTTACGGATGGTTCTATAGGATATGCAGGTACCTCTTGAAAGTGGACAGCAGCAGCACTGCAGCTCCTTTCTGGAGCCTCCTTGAATAAAGTTGCAAAGGGAAATCCTCCCACTGGCCAAAAGTTGGTTCATTTTGCTTTGAAGGTGAGATGGTCAGACTTGTGATTATGTACAGATGCAGTGGCTAATGGATTGGCTAGTAAAAGATTTTAGAAAGAACATGGTTGGAAAATTAAGAGCGATGATATTTGTGTCTCATGTAAAAAGCTCAGCCAAGGTTGTGGTCTTAACAGAGGATAAACAGTCATCATCTTTCCCCAGCCACGCCTATCATTACTCAATGGGCTCATGAACAGAATGGCCCTGTGCCTGGTGGCAGAGATGGATGTCACATGGGCTCAGTAACAGACTTCCACTCTCTAAGGCCCAGTGCTGAGCATTCAATCTGCCCACAGCATGGACCACTAAAGGGGAACCCTTTATAAAGACCATCAGCACCAACCTGGTAGCAGGTTGATTGTAAACAGGGCAGTATTTTGTTCTTAATGGGAAAAGACACTGACTCTGTGCACAGATTTGATTTCCCTGCATACAATGCTTCTGCCCAAACTACCCTAGGTAGACTTACAGGCTATCCCACACAGCATTGCCTCACATCAAGGAATGCACTTAATGGGTCCGTGTTCATGGAATTCACATTCCCTGCCAACTTCGTTGTTAAGAACCATCAAGTCGGTGACAACCCAGCAACACAAGGCACAACAGAACGAAACACTGCACAGTCCTGGGACATTCTCACAATTGTTCCTATTCCTGAGCCCATTGATGGAGCTAACTTTACAGAACAACGCAATGACTTCAAAAGATACGATTATGGCAGGTTTGGGTCAATGTTCTGCAGGAGAGTGGAATTAAGGGATCATGGAAAAACTAATGTAGAATAAAAGAAATAATGCCTGATTCTCAGCCACCTTCATAATCATTGCTATGTTTGATCCCATTGCTGTAGCCGCCATGACCATCCGTTGTTTTGACTTCATATTAGCAAGTATTTCTGATGCCTTCCTTCACTTATTCTATTCCTTACTATAAATAAATTATTCCTTTACTTATTAAAATTATAAAATTTAAAGGAAGTTAGAATGTTTCAGTTGTATATACTCTAGTTGCATCGTCTTAGGTATAAGAATGGAAATGCAGATTTGACAAATGTATTAAGTGTAATGGAGAGTACTTTGACAAGGTTATTTTGTGGAAAACAATATTAAATACAGAGCTTTGAAAAAAATTCTGATTTTGAGGGTGGTTTCCCTCATATATGGAGGTGTTAGTAATGCTCTCCCTCTCTTTATCCTGCATCCAACTTGTCCTCTGACCTCTGGTTCTTGAGACGTGAAACAGCAGCCTGCCACCTTAACTGCCATTTTTTGGCTTCACCAGATTCCACAACCCCATGAGACAGCAGCCAGCCATCTGATGTGCCAATTTTGGGTTTGTCAACCTCTGAAGTGATTTGAGTCAAGCCAAAACTCCAGTCTGATATATGTATATATATAAATAGATAGAGAGAGAGACACACACACACACATACACGTGTAGTAGTTAGGCACTGACTTGTAACTGCGAGGCCAACAGTTTAAAACCACCAGCTGTTCCTTGGGAGAAAGGTGACTTTATACTCCCATAAAGGAGTTCCCGTTCTCAGAAACTCAGAAGACCAGTCCTACTCTGCCCTATAAGAATCTTTATGAATCAGAATTGACTTGATGGCAGGTGAGTTCGTATTTTAGGGCGTTTTTTTTTTTTTGGGGGGGGGGATATGTCTTTCAGAATTGTTACTCTTATACCTATGGAAAATAATTTTGCAAATGAAAGTACAGTGCTTATATATAGCTTTTACCTTTGTTCTTACAGACTACTACACTCATTTCCCAAGTTACAAAGCCTGTATACATTCTGCTCACCACCTGCAGGGAGGTTGTTTCATATACTTAGAATATAGCTTGCTTTGTGTTTTCTTGTCCCAGTCTTCACTTCATCCCAGCATGCCCCCTCCATGTCCTAAAGAAACTTTTTAAAAAATTTACTACATTAATGTTCATTCTCGATGCCATGAAGTTTGATGGGTTTGAACAAGATATGCTGTCATGTGTCTACTAGTAAGAACATCATACCAAATAGTTTCACAGTCTTACGAGAAATCACCTGTGCTTTACCTAATGAACTTTTCCTGCTCCCTAAGACCCCTGCAGGATTTTCCAGAGAGAATCTACACAAGTATCATTGCTATTAATTCCTTCCTCTCACAACTTTCATAGCACATTCACATTTATAAATTTGTATAATTTTCACTGCCATCCTGTGTTTTCCCCTTAGCAGATCCCTGACCAAAACTAACGGAGCGTAAGCGTCTTAGTCAAGATCTCACTGAGCAGGGGCGCGGGTACTAGAGCTTCTGTCTTTGACTCCTGGTGTGGGGTGCTTTTTCCACTGTACACCTTTGCCTCCTTGTTCTTCCTCCGTGTGTACAGGGGGACTGGGTAGGTGGGGTAGTTGTGACGCTTGAAGAAGAGAAAACAGAAATGGTGGCTAGTGATCACTTCAATCACGAAAACATTTCCACAACAAATAAAGGAAGCAATCTGGTAGACCAGAGCCCCTAAAATTCTTTCTGCTATAAAATGACCAAGAAAATTGGATAAATGCATTTTTCAAGTATCATGATAAACACATCGCTGAGCCAGCAAAAACGAAAAAGAAACCTGCGGAGATCAAGAGGCAGAGAGCGAAAGAGCACCAAAGCCTGCAGCTGTCCAAATGCCACAGTGTGCAGAAAACAAAACACACCACGGGACTTATCTAAATAAACTCCAACTTGATGAACATTAGAAAATATATTTATATCATTTTGGGATTATCAGATTAAAGGGGAAAAGTCTGATGATCATTTCAGCAAAGCAAAACATTTGAGAAAATTCAATATCTGCTCATGATTTAAAGTCAAATAAACAAAACTTTTAGCAAATGAGGAATGAAGGAGAATTCTGCCAACCTGATAAAAAGTAGCTGCGAAAACCCTACAATGTTAATGATGAAACATAACAGTATTCCCTTTGTAGACACAAATCAGACAAAGATGTCCACAATCACTGACTGTATCCAGTGCTACTCTAGAGGGCCTGCCCAGCACAGAAAACAAAAAAATAATTGTAAAAGAATGAGGAGAAAGCAATAAAACTATTACAATTTGTTGAGATTGTGATTACTTGTATAAAAAAATTGGATGAACTTCAATATCCTTCTTGAAAAATACAATGCCAATTCCTACTAAGAAAAAGGAAGTTCATCAAAATTTACTAAGTAAAATATAACCAAAGAGCTCATTACATTTTTAACATACTAAATGTAGAAAATCTAATTTCAAAATACACCATTTACAATACTGAATACAATATACATAGAAAGTTGTAAAATACATAACTCTTTTAAGGAGAGAATCATAAAACTTCACTGAGATATCTTTAAAAGATCTAATTACATGGAGATAACTTGATAAAGCAAAGATAGCTGTTCTTGTCAAATTGATGTATACATTTAATGTCCCATCAAACGTAGAGTTATTTGTGAAATATACGTTAATTATAAAACATATAGTAATGTTTTTGGCAAATAGCCAAAAAACAAAACAAAAAGATACTCTGAAGAAGAATGTGTAAGACTTGCCCTACCAGGTGTCAAGCTTTCTCATAAGACACAGTACAGTACTAGCTATACTACTAAGCCAGGGAAAGACAATTAGAACAGAGCAGAAGACACACACTAGAAATTAGGTTCAATCATGCTTCAAAACCTTTGTGGAAAATTTCCATGTTCTTTTATTCCATTGTCCCATAAACTTTTTGAAGCCCCCTTAAATATAAAATTGTTATGTGAAAGAGCTAGTGTGCCTGTCCCCTCCCTTAAGGTGGAAGAATCACTCCCTTGAAGAAGCAAATTGTCGAGTTGTGGAAAGAGCCATGTGACGGGAAAGAGCTGGCGAGCTTTAGGAACTAAGGATTTAAGTCCTACAGTGCAAGGAACTAAATTCTGCTCTCAACCAGTGAGGTTTCAAGAGGACCTCATGTTTCATATGAGATGATAGTACCAGCTAATCAAATAATTGTAGCTTTGTGAGACCTGAACGGAGTGTGCAGATTTCTAATCTGTGGGACTATGAAATAATAAAAGCTAGTTGCTGAAAACCATTAAGACTCAAGATATGGAAAGAGGTAAAATTCACTCTTCAGATGATACGATCTGATACACAGAAAATCCTCAAACCTAGGCAAGAAAGTTGTTGGGACTAAGTGAAAGATTTGCAAAAAAGCGAGGTACAGCTCAATGGATAAAAATCAGTCAGATTCCTTTATAGTAACAGAAAGTGCTCTGAAAAGGAAATGAAGAAAAAATACAATTTACAATAGCCACTCAAAAAATGAACTACTGAAGAATAAATCTAAACAAAGAGGCAAAAGTGAAAACTATTAAACACTACTATAAGAACCCAAAAGACCTGCAAAAATGGAAGAATATGCCATGCTGGTGAATAGGGCTTAATATTGTGAACGTGTTAACACTACATAAAGTGATCTATATATATAATGCAACTCCAACACAACTGTTGTTGTGAGGGCCGTGGAGCTGGTACTGACCCAGAGTGACCCTCTTCACAAAAGAACAAAACACTGCCCAGTCCTGCACGGTCCTCACAATTGAACCGGTGCTTGAGCCCACTACTGCAGCCTTAATACAACGAAGGTGCAATTACTGGTCTCTGCCCAACCAGAAGAACAATGGTGGAAATCTAAAGGCCTATAGTAACATTGAGGCCAGCGAACTTCAGCCTCTGTGACCCTGAGAGCAGAATTAGATGGTACCACACTACCACGTCCAACTGCTTTGAAAAGAATGGCATTAGAAAGTTTTGAATTGAGGGGGACAAGAACAAAGTCCAAAATCTTAAGAGACCAGGCTTACTAGTTGCATAGAGACTAGTGGGGGAACCACGCCCCCACCCCAGCCCCAAACCACGGCCTCACCTTTCTCCCAAGGAGCATCTGCTGCATTTGAACTGCTAACCTTCAGCCCAATGTGTACCTGACCATGCCACACGGGTTCCTAGCTATAAAAGTTAGAGGCGTGGAAATACTATGGAGTACTCTACTCTGTCCTGTAAGGTTGCTATTGTCAGGATCAACTCGACAGCAATGGATTTAATTTTTTATGTACATTATGTTGTTTTGTCTATACACATTCTTTTGAATAAAGAATTTTTAGTAATGTACTTCTAATAAGAGAACTGGTTTGAAAACTGCTATTTCTTAAAATCTTTCGTGACTTTGAGTATGCAAGTATTTTCTGCACGTTCAGACAAGTAGTAAAGTACACAGAAAAAAATGAAACATAACAGCCAAAAGCCTCAATAATTTAAAAATAAATATCCGAAGGTGACTGTCACCAGGACTACTGCAACTCCCTGCCAGCCAGTCCCCTATACCCCTGACCTCAACTATCTTTTTTTTTTTTTAAAGAACTTTTTAATGCAGATCCATTATCAATATTGGTCTACAATTTTCTTAAAGTATCTTTATGTGGGGCTGAGCCCCGATGGCGTAGTGGTTGTGCGCGGGACTGCAGCCCACTGGGATGGAGGTTCAATTCCAGCAGGGGGGCTGGGCCTCCTACTCCCACCACCGGAGAGCAGTGATGCCCCCCCCCCAAAAAAAAAAAAAAGTATCTTTATGTGGCCTTGGTATCAGTTTATTTCTGGTCTCAAAGAAAGTGTTAGTAATTATTCTCGCAAAAACTAATGTTATGTTTGAATCCAGTAACTTGAATTTTTTTTGGCATCACTGCCCTCTGGTGGTCGTGGGAGCTACCCAGTGCTGCTCCTGAGAGCTGCCTCTGGATTTGAACCGCCAAGCCCACGGGGCGCAGTAACTTGAATTTAAACAACAGTAAAAAAGTATTTAATAAGGAGATTGATATCAAGGAGTTCTAGGGGAAAAAAGAATACGTTTGGAAACTTTGATAGCAATTGTACAATACTGCTTGATGTGAGTGAACTATGTTTTATCTGTGAGAGCTTCCAGTAAAATTAATTTTTTTTTGTGGGAGGAGTAGTTGGGACATGAATATAATCGTGTTGGGGTTTTTTTTGCCAACTATCTTCTTAAAGGCAACATAGCATTCCCCACTTGTTTCTGTCCCAAACTATCTTCTTAAAGGAAATATAGCATCATTCTAATAATTTCCTCATCAGATGATTATCATGGCCCAGTATATTCCCTGGCCTACTTATGGGACCTGGTTTTGCTTTGCTACTCCATGCTCCAGCTACGAAACCAAACTTAATGTTCTATAGCACTAATAGCTATAATGCTAACATACATGTTGGATAAAATTCATGCATCATTACAGTGACACTGCAGCCAGAGCAGTGCCCTGTTTGTCATTTGTTCTGGGGAGTTTGAGGATATTTGTTAGTCATTTTGTTCTGTTGTGATTTTATTTGCTTCTTCTCTTTTCTCCATGCTTCAGGTCCATTTTTCCAACATGTTCAACTACAAGGCAAGTAGTATTGTCAACTATTTCCAAAATTTATCTCAAAATCTGTTCACTCCTCTCTCTCTCTCCTACTACTTCCCTAGTCCGGCTATTTTTCCTGGCCCAATGGGGTAGTCACCTGCCTCCTTGCTTCCATCCTTGCTCCCTCACAGCACATTCTCCACTCAATGGACCTACTGATCTTATAAGGTCATGGGGATCGCGCCACTCCCCTTCTTCAACATCTCCTATGGCTTCCCATCACAACAAGTAATTCCAGAGTTCTGTACCAGGTCCACAAGGTCCCACATGTCTCTGTCCAAGTTTCTCAACTTCATCTCCCTCCTGCCTACCTAACCCCACGTATCTCTTCTCATCAGTTCAGGACAAGCCAAACTTGATATGGCCTTGGAAATTCTGCACTCATCCAGCCCTCTGACAGAGCCGTAAAAAATGGTGGTGAAAATACACACAGGACTGCATAAACAAATTCAACCATTTCTACATGTACATTTCAACGACACTGATAAAATTCTTCCTTGTTGTGTCACCTTTCTTGCTATCTCTACCTAGGTTGGAGCCATGGTGCTATCGCGGTTACACTTTGGGCTGTGATCCGCAAAGTCTGTAGTTCAAATCCACCAGCTGCTTTTCAGGTGGAAGACAGAGGGGGTTTTCCACTTTCTTTGTTTTTTTTTTTGGGGGGGGGGGTTGTGTTACTTTCATAAAGAGTTACAGTATCGGGACAGAAAAAATAAACTGCAAATTTCCAACAACAACAACAACCAAGGGTTACAGTATCGGAAACTTACAGGGGCAGTTCTCCCGGGTGGTTATGAGTGGGCAGGGAGTTTGGGTTTCGTTGGCCTACCATGTTGTTTCATCACTACTGGCTTAAACTTAAGAAACCACTCAATGCCATCAAGTTCACTCTGAATTATAACAATCGCCTGAAACTTCTCATCCAGAAGCGCTGAGGTGAGTGGTGTCCCAGGCAGGGAACGGCGGTGAAAGAGACGGAGGTATGGATTGGAGAATCAGATACTGATGATGTGTTCTCTGAACCTTCACTCAATTCATAATCAACAGTTAAAATAGAAATAATAAAAGCAACAGCAGCAGCAGCCACCTTGGTGGTGCAACGGTTGCCATGCGCTCAGCTGTTAGTTAAACAGCCAGAGGCCACCAGGAGCTCTGTGGGAGAAAAGACGGGTCGTGTGCTCTTGTAAAAACCCCGAGGGCTGTTCCACTCTGTCCTCCAGGGTCACTGTGAGTCTGAAGCAGCTCAACAGAACAAAACTTCAGAACAAACTTTCTCTATGCTTTACAGTTACTGCTGTTGATCTGATCTCAAAGAAGTAATTCTATAAAGAAACACGGTGTTCAAAATGAACCCCACCCCCACTGAGTTAGCGAAACTCATGTTTAATTTAAAGATGACTTCTGAGGACAGATTTGGTTCAAGGTTTACAGTGGTCTTAGGAAAATAGGACTGGAGGCTTCTCTACACTCACCTCCATGTCTATAGACTGGCTCTCCCCATCATTCAAGGTCTGGCCCCAAGACCCCTCTTTAGAAACCTTCGCTGGCCACCCTGACTAAAGTAGGATCCTCCACTACTCTCTAGAACAGCACCCTATTTTATTTCTTCACAGCATTGATCACCACCCCAAAGTCTTGTTCTTTATGGTTCCTCAAGGTGACCCCCAACTGGTGGCAATCCCACGTGTGTGCAGGTAGGACTGTGCTTTGGGGGTCTTTCCACAGATGATTTCTCAGAAGCAGGTCATCAGGTCTTCTGAGACGCCTCTCTACACACTCTACACACTCACACCGCCAGCCTTCCTGTTAGCGAGCTCATTCACTCATACACCACCCAAGACCTCCTGTCCGGTCGTTTATTAATTGTGCACCTCTCTCTATTAAAGGCTTTGTGAACCCTTTGCACTGTTACATCTCATGCCAAAAGAGTTGTCAGCACCCTCCAGATGAATAACAATTACATTATGATTATATTATGATTAAATGATTTCTTGTGATCTTAATTCAAATCTCTTGAACATCTCTGAATTTTCGTAGCCTGAGTATTTTATGTATTTATTCATCTGTCTCTTAAAATAACGTATGTAAAGGAAAAAGTCTTTATTAACTTCTAAAACCCTATTTCCTCATTTTCTTTAAAATGGCATGGCTAGATTGACTATTATGTAAACAACACAGACACACAGAAATGAAAAAAGAACCAGTGCCTAGTCTATGCCCCCACCTGTGAGAAGTTCTTTTCAATACCTAAACGGACACTAACTTTACCTTCAACAAATGGAAAATATCTACTTTATAATTAGAACTGGCAGGAATTTAAATATTTAAAGTTATTTCATTTTGTTGATATTGTGATTTCTTATTGACTTAGGAAATAAGGGTAAGATAAATCTGCATGGATACTAAAAGTACTTAGCTGCCAATAATAGATTCGTACAAACAGATTTTTGAGTAGGCCATGAATCCATTCAACCTACCTTTGCATTAACCACATTTTAGGCAGCATTGCTAAGGATGCAGAAATCATTTATTGCTCGGTTTCTACTAAAGCTCAATGGCAGAAACAAGAGCAGTGAATTAATATTGTGCCCAATAATTTCGACAAATGACAATCCTACTGTAGGGCCACAGCCAGCACGTACAGGGTAGCATGAGAGAAGATTGAAGACTGCTAATGGACGGGTCAGGACGAATTGTAAGTGACACTGTAACACCTGCAGTGAATTCTGAAAAGAATTCAATAATAGGCATATACACACACAAAGGATCTAGGGAGTCCCAAAGGAGCCCTGGTGGCACAGTGGTTACTCACTGCGCTGTTAACTGCAAGGACAGCAGTTCAAAAACACTAGCCAAGTTTTTAAAGGGAATCCCAAAGAAAGGAAATTCTGAATGTAAAGAACTGGCAACTGAGCCCTAGTGGCCTAATGGTTGTGTGCGGGACTGCGGCCCACAGGATGGACAGTTTAAATCCAGCAGCAGCTCTCCAGAAGCAAGGCTGGGCTTCCTACTCCCACCAGGGCAGTGATGCCACACACACACACACACACACACACAAGACACTTTGGCTAAGAAAATATGGGAAAATATGGCAGTACCACAAATATGAAGGGATGATTGAAGAGATGAAGCTAACAATGTGTACAGGTTGTAGTCTAGTAGGTATTAAGGGATTCCAATTTTATCCTATTGGGTCAGAGATCTAAGAACAAGGTGAACACACTCCAAAGACTTCATGCACATGAATTTTTTCTAAAAGAAAGCCAAATAAATAACATGGAATACGTCAATAAATAAAAATATTCTGCCTCAGTTGAATGACTTCTTTATAATTATATACTGTCCAAAGATTTCAGTCACACATTTGTGCTCGAGATTGTCAAAGTGACACCATTTTAACTGGTACACATTAATGAAAAGGAACAAGACACCATTTAGTTAAGTGATGCCATTTGGCAAGTTCAAATAAAGTCAAGACACGTTTACCAAAGAAAGGCTGTGCAGAGACTTACATAGAGAAACAAGAGCATTGAGTAGTCTAACGACCCAAGTCTATACGGGCAGGCCTTACTCTAAGGAAGCTCTTAATGTTCAAAAAACAGTCTCATTAATCACGATAAGTAAGTATTCGTTTTAAGGTTAGTACCCTTAAAGTTTTGCTTCATTTAATTTACGAATGTTAGATTATAGCTGTAACATAAGGCATTTATACCTATTTTTTAACTTGCATATGTTTGCCTCAATGAAAATGTTATAAGTGGGTGTTAACAAACCCAGGAACAAGGGAACAATAACTAATCTAAAATCAATGGCAAGGAGGGTGTAGGAAGCCTTGTAGGACTCGATCAAGGGCAATGTAACAAGAGGAATTACTGAAACCCAAATGAAGTGGGACATGATAGTGGGATAAGAGGAAAGTTAAAGGAAATAGAGGGAAAAAACAGGTGGCTAAAGGTATTTATAGAAGTCTAAAGATATATGTACATACGTAAATATATTTACATAAAATACATTATGATGGGAGAATAGATCCATGTACATATATTTATAGATTTAGGATTAAGCTAGCAGATGGACATTGGGTCTCAAGTACTCCCTCAATGCAAGCACACTTTGTTCTATTACACTGGCATTTCGTGATGCTCACCTTCCCGACACACTCACTGAAGACAAAGTGGGTGCATAAGCAAATATGGTGAAGAAGGGTAACTGGTGCCCGGCTATCAAAAGATATAGTCTGGGTCTTAAAGGCTTGAAGATAAACAAGTGGCCATATAGCTCAGAAGCCACAAAGCCCACATGGAAAACGCACCATCAGCCTGTGTGATCATGAGGTGTTGATGGCAGGTATTAGGCATCAAAGACCCAGAACAAAAATTCCCCCAAAAAATTCTCCCCCCAACTATCATGACCCCAATTCTACCTTACAAATCTGGCTGGACCAGAGCATGCTAACGGGTAAAGAAAAGAGCTGGAAACACAGGGAATCCAGAACAGATAATCTTCTTAGGACCAATATTGAGAGAAGACATACCAGGAGGTGAACAGAAAGGTAGGGGAGATAGGGGGAACCAATCACAATGATCTACCTATAACCCCCTCCCAGGAAGGTGGACAACAGAAAAGTGGGTGAAGGAAGACATCAGTCAGTGTAAGACATGAAAAAATAATCATTTATAAATTATCAAGGGTTCATGAGGGAGGAAAGGAGGGAAAGAAGGAAGGGGGAGGGAGGGAGGGAGAGAAAAAATTAGTAGCTCATACCAAGGGCTCAAGTAGAAACTGTTTTGAAAATGATGATGGTAACAAATGTATAAATGTGCTTGACACAATGGATGTATTATGGATTATGAAAAGAGTTGTATAAGCTCCCAATAAAATGGTTTTTTTGAATGAAAATGTTGTAAGTTAATAGTAGAGGGACCCGAGTACCTACTGGTGTTAGAAACAAACTGGTATGGATGATTGGAAGCCACTGAGAAATCCTAATAGGGAAATAATAAATTTGTGCTTTACGAAAATTACTCTGACGGTAGGGTCTAAAATAATGCATTGTCACTGAGTCTCTCCCGATTCTTAACGATACTAGCAAACAGAGAACTGCCCTGTGGATTTCTGAGACTGTCAATATTTACAGGAGTGGAAAGCCTTATCTTTCTTCTGAGGAATAGCTGGTGGTTTTGAATTGTTGACCTTGCAGGTAGCAGCCCAACAAGTAATCCACAACTTCACTAAGGCTCTTTTGACAAAAGGATGGACAATGGAAACTGAGTACCTAAGAGCCCTGACGGTGCTATTAGGGAAGTGTTGAACTGCTAACCTCAAGGTCAGTGGTTCAAACCTACAAGCTGCTCTGTGGGGGGAAAGTTGAGGCTACTTGCTGCCTTAAAGATTTATGACTTTGAAAACTCTAAATTACAATTGCTCTGAGTCAGAATCAACTCCACAGAAGAGCAGTTAGTGAGCTGACAAAAGGGCTTTTAAGACAAACAGAAGTAATTAGTGGGCTGCTCAAAAGTTTGATAAAAGGATGAGGCCCTAAACTACATAGGGAAAATGGAGATGAGAAGGATGAGGGCAAAAATCTAGAGTCAGATTCAGACCACAGAAGACAAACAAGTAGGGGTGGAGAGGAAGGAGGAGAGAGAAGAGAAGAGAGATGATGATGAATCCAATCTAGCAATGATTTGAATTTCATTTCAACTGAAGAAAATCCTGTTCTTTTTTCTGGGTCCCAGTTTCTCAGTGACAGCTGCATTCATGAATTAGCAAACTGACTATTGTAGCACTCTCTAAAAATATATAACGCACTCCGTAGTGTGCTGAAAATAAATCATGAAAAATCAGCATAAGCCTAGGCCCTGAAGGAAATGCTGGAGCTATGGCGGAGTTTTACAAAGCACTTACATTGTGACAAGACCAGTCGCACTAACCCAGTCCTGTCCTTACTGCTCCACCCATCAGATACCACCAAAATCGCTCTTTGGATACGCAGCTTCGGTTGGGTACCTAAGAACAACAGGCAGCACCCCCTGTTCCCGTGGGAGAGGCAGGGTCATGGCTTCAAGGGGCTTGCCACCACAATGGGGCACACCTGGTACAAGATTACTGACACGTCAGTGAGACGGGATCTTTGAACCTACAGGCAGGGCTAATTAACGAAGTTCTATCAATTATCTTTGACTTAGAAGAATCAACGTGGACTATCTTAAAGACAGTGTAGTAAAAAATAAACACTTTTTTCAAATATAAGCATTTCGTATGTCATTCTCTTTAAGGAAAACTGGAAACCCGAAGAAGGAAAATGCAACTATTAGCCAGCATCCCCGCGGGCCAGAGACGGGAGCAACTGGGTGGGTGGCGAGACGCACGGAGGGCGGGGCAGGAGGGACTCCGGAAAGGGTAATTGGAGTAATTCAATCCTGGTTCGCTGGGAAAACCAGCATCTTCCATCGCTAACTCAGAAGACAAACGCATCCTGTTTGAATCCCCCACGGGTTGACCTCTCAGTCTCATCCACAACCTCCAGCGCGTGACCGACGGGAAAGCCACCGGCGTACCTTAAGCACGAGGCGCTGCTTCGGGGGTCGCCCTCGACATGGCGCCCCCTCCTGCCGCCCGGCACGGACCACCCTGAGTGAAGGCAGGGGCCTGAGAGGCGTACTGGGTGTCGGGGGAAGGAGGGAGACAGCTCTGAGCGCGGGAGACACTCGGGAGCCTGGGAAACGCCAGCACTGAGACCCCAGACTCAGGTCCAGCGCCCACGTGCGAACCCGGAAGGGCGCGTCGGTGTGACAGCGCCGCCTTACCCTCACATTGGGGGCGGAGACTTCAGAGCGGGACCCGGCCGCGAGGCGGAGACTGGCGGGAGGAAGCCCGAGAGGCGGAACCACGCGATTGGAGGTGGAGCCGAAGGGACGGCTCGTTTCCCCGCCCCCGCCTCCCACTGACTTGTGGGAATTGTAGTTCTAGCGCTCAGCGGGCGCTAGGACTACATTTCCCGGTGAGGGTGCGTCTCCCACAGGCCACGCGCTGCGGGCTGTGTGGCTTTGTTCGCGACCTGCTTCGGAACCGGGAAGTGTTTGAGAGCAGGCTGGGAAGGTGCTTTTTTTTTTTTTTTTTTTTTTTTTTTTGGCCTTCCCTGGTTTCCGGCGGCTGGGCTGTAAGAGGGGGTGGGGCCGAGGCCGCCGCCACTCGCCGGGTCTCGCCCGCCTTTGGCGCTCGTGTCCGCTTTGTTGCGGCCCGACCCCGAGTCTGGGCCTTGAGGTTCCCAGGTAGCCGCCGCTGCGCGAGCCCAAGTGCGGACAGCGTGCCCCTCCGCTCCCGCAGGGCCCCGCCTGCGTCCGAGCCTCCATGGGCCGGACTCGGAAGCCCAACGTGTGCCTCCAGCTGAACCGCCGGGCGCTGGGCTTCTTCTCCCGCGACGCCGGCGTGGTGCAGAGGACGAACCTGGGCATCCTGCGGGCGTTGGTGTGCCAGGTGACCGCCTTCCGGCCGGGAGCGAGCAGAGAGGCATGGAGCGCCGGGGGACCCCCCCCCTCCCTATGGGGGTGCAGTTTGTATGCGCTTAGTGGCCGGTGTGCCCGGGGCGCTGGCAGGGGGAGGGGAAGCCGGTCCCTGAGGCTGGGCGAGGTGTTCCTGACAGGGCTCTAGCCGCGCTTTGCGGTTCTCCGTCTCCCGGCAACCACTCCGAAAGTTGGCCGTCCCGCCTCCTAGTAAGTGCGGTGCGAGAACCGCGCGAAAATACAGCCGCGTTTGGAGTCAGCAGACCTGAAGTTCCTTTAGGAACTGTGAATGTAGCGCTTCAGCTTAAAAAGAGCCGTGCCCAGGAGCGGTGTGTGAATCCGTCTCTAAATGCGAATCTATGTATCTTTCAGAAAAGCACCAAGTTTAAGAATGTTTGGACAACTCATTCCAGGTCGCCGATATCCTATGAGAGAGGAAGAATTTATCTTGATAATTATCGGTTCTGTGTTAGCAGGTAAATTTTCGGGGGGTGAAATATATATATATATATATTTTTTTTTTTTTTTTTAATGCTCCTCATTAAAAAAAAAAACCCTAATTTTCATAGAACTACATGTCTATCAAAACCAGGCTTGGGGGTAGAAAAAAACAAAATAAAACCACTCACACTACATTGAATTGATGCCAATTTAAAAAGTGACGCTAAAGGAACTGGGGAAGCTTCCAAGACGGTAAGTATGTAAGAGAAGAAACCGTTTCTCTGTGAAGCCACTGGGCATTTCGAACTTGTGACCTTGAGGTTAGCCCAGTTCATAACCGCTGCGCCACCAGACAGCGATGTTAATGCAAATTCACTGTATTTGCTGTTGAGTCTCTAGTGGGTTTTTCACTTTTTTAATATTATTTCTCTCTCTCGATTGGTATCCTGATTTGACAGGACAATACCATTGTGCCTTCTGTTGCATATTAAATTATAACCAACTTTATAGCCATTCTTACCAAGCTTTAATGAATTTTATTTAGATGTTTATTTTGCCCCAGGACCATCTTTAGAGATTTTGAAGTGATTGTCTTTATATAATTTTTGCCATCTTTGCAGAGCATGACTGCAGAACTCATGCAATTAAGGAAAAGTGGAGATCGATATTCTCCTGTAATGATATCATTCTCATTCACATCAAAATTAGCAACAATTTTAGTATTATTTATTGCCCAGTTCATAGTTTGCCTGATTTGGCAGTGCTCATTTTAATAAAAAAAATTTTAGAGTAAATAATGATGAACCGTCCAGTTTTTAACAATACCCCCTCCTCCTATCTCAATTTATTTCAACTTTCACAGAAGCTAGAAACTTGTGTTAAAGTCAGTTCTGGAAAAAGTCTGGCTAATTTGATAAGTCATAACTACCCTATGACATGAACTCTTAATAAACCCACCCAAACTACCTCTGCCCATTACATGAATAACAACCAATCATTTAAACTTTCCCTTTTAAGAAATCCCCAAATAGTTTGTACCATATACAAGTTGATCAAAACTTCAGTGTGATGAGCTCATCTCCTTGGAGCAGGGGTACTTTGTTCTGTTTTGTTTTTCCAATCAATTGACATTTTAACTCAAATCGATGACTTCTTGGTTAGATTTTTTTTTTTTCTTCTGACAAAATTATCTTACATTGCACTTCTTCAGCGTTCCACACAGAGGTGTTGATCTCGAAAGTTAGAATCCCATGTGAGACTGCTTTGTTTCCCTCTGAAGTTCTCTTTGGTTTAAACCTTCGAATCGGTGAAAGCATAGTAAAGGTGAAAAGGAATGTGTCTCTTTCAATGGTATTTTGTTTTCAAAATAGCCAAAAAGCAAACTCGCTGCCATCAAATTGATGGGGACTCCTACAACACTGTAGAACAGAGGAGACCAACCTCTTGTGTTTCTGAAGCAGAAACTTTCCCTCTTTCTCACAGGGAGGGGGTTTCGAACTGCCATCCTTGAGATTAAGTAGCCCAGCACATTGTCCACGATGCCACCAGGGATCCAAGGTAGCAGCTGAAAAAAAAAAACCCAAACCATCTATGATTACATTTCATTAGCAATCCAAGAAATATAAATTAAAAGTAACATGCTGTGGGTTGGCGGTTCAAATCCAGCAGCAGCTCTCCAGGAGCAAGGCTGGGCCTCCTACTCCCACCAGAGGGCAGTGATGCCCCAAAAAACAAACAAACAAAAAAAGTAACATGCTGTTCCTTCTATCAAAGTAAAAACAATATTGAGCCCCTATTATTTCATCCACAAAGTTTCAGTATAAAAATAATGGAACCATAGTTTATGAAGTCTGTGAACTTCTGTAGCGATAGCTACATCCTAAAAAGTAGAAAGAATGCAGTATGATGCAATTTTGGAAAATGTTCAGGTTGGTATATGCGTATATTGAAAAACTGGACACAAATGCACTAAAAGGCCAATAAGTGGTTATTTTTAGTAGCTTCATAATGTTATCAACTATTTTAATAGAGTTTTCAGGTGCCACCTCCCTCATGATGTATAAATTATGAGGTTCTAAAAAAACAACCTGGGAGAGGGAGGGGAACAAATGAGGAGCTGATGCCAAGGGCTTAAGTAGAAAGCAAATGTTTTGAGAATGATGATGGCAACAAATGTACAAATGTGCTTGACATAACGATGGATGGATGCATTGTGATAAGAGTTGTATGAGTCCCCAATAAAATGATTTTTTGAAAAAAATCAAGCAGTTTTATATTTAGTTAAAAGAAAAGCAAATTGTCTTCGTATTTGAAATCTCTGACTAGAAAACATTTACTAATACCTAAATACTTTTTTGGTTACCAAGAATAATCTCTTCTTTACCTCCTTTCTTTAGTGTTGCAGCAAAGCCAAGAAAACTTTATGAAATGCCAAAATGTTCCAAATCAGAAAAAATAGAGGATGCTTTATTATGGGAATGCCCAGTGGTAAGGTTTGCTTCTAGAGTATTTGTTTCTGGAGCAGTTTTTGCTTCAAACTGGTGACTGTTAATAAGGTTAGTGAAGGAACAAAATGGAAATAGCATAGTGACTTTTGAATTCTTCAAGAAATTACGAAAGAACATATCCTCCGTCCTGGTTCTTGGAGAGGCTCTTACTCTCCTTTTGTGTGACCAGTCATCCACTGTGGCCCAGAGAGTTAATGACTCATTTTTTTTTGAGAACATCTTTTGATTATCATTATTCTTCTTACAATAACTTATATTGTAAGGGGCTGTGTATAAACATAAAGAATATCTTTTGAAAATTAGATGGAATTTTAAAATCTCAAACTCTAAAAAATGTGAAATCTGATTAAAGTTTTATAAGCCAATTTATAACTTGATGTATTATATATCACAATGAGGATAAAAAATGATAAAATGTGGACTTCTAGTAGTTTAAAAGAAACTTCCTAAGAGGAGAGAGTTCATGTCTGAAAACAGAAACAGCAGCTCTAGGAAACTAATTTTATGTAAAAACAAGGGTCTTCAAAAAAGATTTTAATAGTAGATTCAAAGTATACCCCTTCCCTTTTAAATATTTTTTGACATATGTCACGGTGTTCCGTTTTTCCTAAAGAACCACCAAATTCATTCAAAGGCATGATTAATTTGCTGCAAAATTTCTAAAAATTCTAATTCCACAGATAACTAATAATCCTCATAAATGGAAGTTTTGTGATCAAAATTATTTGGAAAATATGACAATCACCATCCATAGCACTATATTAAACATTCTATAAAGTATTTGCTGAATTTTTTTGAAATCAGCATGTCCTACACTTATTTTTCCTCCACCCTTTAATTTCTCCCAACTCCTCTAGCAACTATTTACCCGATACCATCCCACGAAAATATTGTACTAAAAAGACACTGGAGCAAATGATGTGATGGACTCTCAACCTTTTAAATTCATTCAGTTAAAAGTGAAAACAAAACATTTCTTAATTGAGAAAAGCTTTTAAGGCATCGGCTCAAAACACTAAAGATTTGCGCAGACCTGCAAAAATAAAATTTCTAGTCACCTAATTCCTATGATTACTTCTCTATAAACATTTTGTTCTCTTTGCAATGAAGCAAGATTTTCCAGTTTTTAAAACATATTGTTACCAGCATACCAATGTTAAACCACTTTTAAATTAGTAACCTACTTTGGTTTTGAAGATATTTCAAAACCATTATATATGCTGCTTCAATGCTGCCCTCTTTTAAAAGGCAAGATATAATGAGTGCATTCTTTTTATATATATTTTTAGAGTACATTCTTTTTTAAAACTTCAATATGTCCCTGAAAGTGTGTAAATAAGATGCCATAGAATGAATGTATTTACTTCACTACCTGTAAACACCTTATAAGACCCACTTGTCGATTCTGACTCAGCAACCCTGTGGGGCAACATAACACTGTTCGTTGCGGTGTCTGAGATTGGGAATCTACAGACACAGAAAACCGCACCTTGCCCATGGAGTGGGTCATGGATTCGAATCACCAACACTTACACTACTGTGCCTCCAGGGCTCCTCATTCAGTTGTTAGAAGCTTCCAAACAAGACTGCCCTGTTTCTTTTCCTGAAATTCAAAGGCATGACAAATCTTCAGGAGTACATCCTCGTGTGAAATAACTGCAGTTTCATCCTCTTCTATTTGTTTAGCCTAAGAAAAGCCTAGATTAATTTTAGCTTCTCAGCTTTTCTCTTCCATCTATTCCAAAATGAAGGTGGAACTTCTGGCTTCTCTTTTTCCTCCTGCATTAGACTTCCACCTTGTGGTAGCTCCTCAGTGGTAGGAGAACCCAAGCACCTGTCCTCTCCCTTTCTGGGGAGTAGTCCACCGATGATACAGGCTATTTGTCCATCAAACCAGGTCCCTCTTCTGCTCCTGTTTGGCTGTCTTGATTCTGGTTTTCATTTGAGATTGAAGAACTAGTGTAAATAATGAGCCAATTTGCACTTTGCGCCTCGTAACTCCCATCAAAAACAAGTCATGAAGTAAAGGACACATGAAAGTCTCTTCCAGGAGCTGACTTTAACTGCCAGGCTTTTTATACCTGGTGTTCCGCAACGGTTTTTGTTAGACACAAGAGCCGCATTAACGCACCCATTGTGGTAACAAAATTACCGTTGGTGACTGTTTAATATTAAATTATAATAATTATAAACTGGGGCTGAGCCCTGGTGGCGGAGCAGTGGCCCACTGGGTTGGAGGTTCAAATCCAGCAGCAGCTCTCCAGGAGCAAGGCTGGGCCTCCCACTCCCACCAGAGGGCAGTGATGCCCCCCCCAAAAAAAATTGTGATAATTATAAACTAACAATAAGAAATTAGTTCAGATAGTATGTAGACATTGTTGAAGAATGTTTTGTGGATAATGATTAAAATAATTGCTTTCCAATTTAGTCTTTGTGTATATAACATTCTTTCGTTTTTTCATGGCTATTTAAGTGGTTAGCTCCTTTTTCTGGACATGGGTGCTGCAAATTGTTCCTGTGGTTTTGTTTTGTTTTTTTAAGGGAGAAATACTTCCCAATCCATCAGATTATAAATCCTCACTCATTGCCTTGACTGCTCATAATTGGCTGCATCGGATATCTACAACTACTGGAAAAATCCTTGAGAAGATATACCTTGCTTCCTATTGCAAATTCAGGTATTAGGACTTCATTATTAAAATACCTAGTTTTTTTTACTGTAGCCCACAGGGTTGATGGTTCAAATCCAGCAGCAGCTCTCTAGGAGTAAGGCTGGGCCTCCTACTCCCACCAGGGCAGTGATGCCACAAAAAAAAGATACATATATGTAGTTTTTCTTCTTAGTTTTTTTGTGTACACTGGGAGCCTGGTTTAGAAATAAGACCTCTTTTTCTCTCCTCATAACTACACTTGAAGATCTGAGATTAGAGATCTTGTATCACTTTGTATGTTCCTCATAAGTACCTAACCTATATTAGTTTCCAGATTGGAAATTTTTTTTTTAATTCTCTCGCGTTTCCCATTTTATGAGTAGTAGTATATAGATAGGACATATTTTTGCTAGGTTTTCCTGAAAACTAGTCTCTTTCAGCTAACATGCCTAGTAAAATCATAACTTTAATATAAACTATTAGTTTTATAAATTAGAGGTAAATTTTTGGAGTGAATATATATACACTTGTCTTAGTCTCTTGGGATACCTTTAAAAAAAAAAAGTGTCATACAAAACAGTGGCTTCCAAGTTTGGGCCAATTAAATCCAAGGCCAAAAAGCCAGTTGAGAGGATTTCGGTTGATTTTATTTTGGAGTTCCAACCGGATAATCTTGATAGAATTTTAAGAAGGACACAAAATGACCCTGAGTGCTTATTATGAAGAAGTTTGCAGGTCTCAGAGGCTGCCCTACAAGGATTTTGGTAGGCAACCTAACCATACCTATCTTACATGCCTGATCTTGTCCTTTCCAGCTTCTTTCTTATTCTTTAAACCCTTAAGAACATTGAAAAAAAAACATAATGGGAGTCCTTCAAGGGTACTCAAACTTCCGTTTTGATGCTGAAGATCAGATCCCAAAATGCTTTGGGGCTAGAAAGCCCTAACACTCGCTGCCCTAGAAATAATTCCAATAATGACCCGATACAGCTGAGTAGAACTGCTTCTTGGGTTTCCAAAACTGTTTATCCTGGGTTTGAATGGCGACATTGCAGTTAGCAGTCTATCACTTAACCCTCGAGGAATGGAAGCACCACCTTCAGAAGTTTAGGTCTAGATGCAGGATATAGCAAGAATCAGTAGTTCCTTATTTTGATATTTTTGTTTTTAAAAGGTTTCTATGATTTTGTAACTAGCAGAACTTTTTTCTATTTTTACAACGCTTGTCGAGAAGCGATGTATCTTTTAAAAATATTATATAAAACCCATTGTTGTTGGATTGATTCCAACTCGGTGACCCATAGAACAGGGTAGAACTAATCAATAGGGTTTGTAAGGCTATAAGTCTTTCTAGAAGCAGACGGCCACAAGTTTGTTCCGCAGTAGCTGATGGATTTGAACTGTTGAACGTTTGGTTAGGAGCTGAGCGACCCACGGCTCCTTGGCACAGAGGGAAGTGCATCGCTGCTAACCAAAATGTCAGTGGTCTTAATCTACCCATGAGAAAAAGATCACCATCCTGGAAACCCTGGAGGGCAGCCCTCCTCTGTCCTGTAGTGAGTCATTCGCTCGATGACAATGGGTTACCCATCTTAAGGGGCTCGTTTTATATGTCTTACCCAGAATTTGTGGGAGCTACTATCAAGCTTTTAATTGATTGATAGATTGATAAACTTCGTTGCTTTTATATCTTAGGTAATTAGAAACTTTAATTGTAAAATATTCTTCATACTTTGATTTATAACTGGATAGGTAATGTGATCTAAATGAATAAACTTGGCACCTTTTATTTTGAAAGGTACTTGAACTGGGACACTCCCCAAGAAGTTATTGCCATCAAGTCAGCTCAGATCAAAGTTTCAGCAGTGGCCCGCCAGGTACTAACCTTTAAGCATTTAATGAAAGGAAGACTGGCCTTGTGTCCTTAGAAATTTGTCTATAAACTTGTTAGCAAGGAACTGATCATGTTTGATTGCTGAAGCATGGCGTGGAGGTTGGTAGGTAGTTTCAAGAACTACCTAAGATTTTCTTGACTTTAAAATTAGTCTAATTCTTTGACTATATGAGTACAGAGGAAGTAACTTTTTTCTTGCTGGTGACCTTAAAAAAGGAAGAAAAAAAAGCACATTGAGCACTTTTTTTTTTTCCTTTGTAGATAGAGACTCTGCCCTTTGAAAAACAAATAGCTTCCTTACTATCTCACCTTGGCAGTTTGTAATTTAACTACATCAGCTTTTTCTCACCAGTGTCCCTTATGAAAAAATAACCAAGCACAGCTTTGCTTGCTTTGTGAGCACCAACTCATTCGATACTCAGTACAACTCTTAGGGTTGGTAGAATTCTTGTTTGGTTTTACCATCGAAGGGATGAGGACCCACACAGGTAGAATAACATAATCCAAGGGTATCGTGCTGTATGTGAGAGACCATGGACTCGAATTCAGCCAGTGTCCCGGCTCGTAAACAGTACACCATGCTACTTCTAGAAATTCTGACCTTCTTGTAACACTGACTGGCAAGTAAAGTTCATATACAACTTTAGGATTCCTCTTTAACAATTATGGAATTCTTCTAATTTTCCCTGACATAGATTGCAGCACCCATCATTCCCTTTCTAGCCTCCATTGCAGCCCCATCATGCTTGGTGCCATGTAATGTGCTCCTGACTGAAAGCCCTGCATTTCTCTCTTCTCTCTCAACTTCTTCTAGATCGAGTAAATTATTAGTTGGCCACTTGACATTTGTTTACGGTTTTGGGGGGTTTTGGGGGGCAATTAAATAGTATTTTATGTCTCTGACTTTTTGTTGTAAACATTTTTGGCGGGTATTACAGTCTCCAATTTTTAAAAAATTTTTTTTTTGGCTAACTCTTCTTCTGAACTCAAATTCCAACATTTATCTTCACCAACAATGTCTGGTCAGAAGTTTTTCAGTAATTATCTACTCCACAAAGTCCCCCCTGAATGTACTATCTACATTAGTTTTCCCTTGCTTTTATAACTGATGACTACAAACTCAGTGCTTTAAAAACAATTGTTTTTTAAAAAGACTGTTCTTTTTGCAGTTCTAGGGGAAAATTCTTTTTCTTGCCTGATGTAGCTTCCAGAAACCACCCACACTCCTTAATGCTCTTCCATCTTCAAATTATCAGTGTTCGATATCACTGGCTTTTCTCAGATTGTCACATCTCCCTCTAACACTCACTCTTCCACTGCTCCCTTTTTCTACAGATCCTTGTAATTATAATGTGCCCAGTTGGATAACCAAGAAATAGGGTTGGATGTCAACCAGTTCTTTCTGTTAGAGTGACTGTATCCATTCCATCTTCTGATGCTTCCTGAATCCTTCAGAATTTTGCTCATAGGAGCCTTCAGAATTTCAACTCCAGGCTTGAATTTTTTTTCTTCAATTATTTCAGCTCTGGATCTGCTGAGTATATTTTATAAAAACTATTTCATGCATCCTATATAACCCCATTCATCATATTACTAAGATGATAGCTTCTCCCCCTTTTATCCTAAGATAATCTAAGAGGAAAAGTATTAATGTGATTATTAAGTATGAAAATCTTAAGAGAAACAGATCGGCCTGGCCATTCTCTCTCTTAATAATACTTGGTTCCTTATTCTTTCACTCACTATGTTGCCCTCTCCTCTTGTGTAAGAGAAACCTCTCAGCCAGCAAAATAGTAAAGCAGGAAAGCATTTTCTGAGAATTAATTCTGAATGCCTTATCTAATTTGCCTGTCTTGAAGAAGCAGGTTCCTAAGAGCAAGAACTTCAACTTACCTTACCTCCAACCAACCTATTTACTCAAGTTGTTCTATTACTATCATTTGGAGGAGGCAGACGGTTAGTGAACTTAGCTACTAACTAAAAAGGCCTAGGAAACTACTTTCAGAGACAGCAGTGGAAGCCCTGTGCAGTAGAGTACTGCTTTGGCCCCTGTAGGCTTGCTGTGAGAGTTGACCATGACAACTGGTTTTAATGTTAGTACAGGGTTTGTAGGTATCTCTGCCTCCTAGACTATGTTTTCCAACAGTTCCCAGCTAACTGTTAGCTCTTGGTTGGGATATACAAACTGTCTTTCTTCTGGGTTTTAGGAGAATGATAGGAGTCTAATTTATACCATGAAGATCTTGGTCCAGTCAAAATTCGCCTCTTTGTAAGAGAATCTTTTGAGCTTTAACCATGAGAATGTTTTGTTTTCTGAATTTTAGTTATAGCTGTATTGATTGTGGTCTTGATGGTCCAACCTCTAGGGTTCTTTGGTAGCATGTTGTAGCAGGCACCCTTTCATGCTACAAATGTCAGAAATATCTTTAAAACCATTCTAGAGAAGAACAACAGGTTATTTAACTTTTCAGATGGGAGAGGACTTGAGTCGGCCCTGCTCGTCAAAGTCAGGCAGCTTTCCTCTCCACATGGAGAAAACACTGAAGTTTTCACTGTTGCTGTCTCACTGGTTTTTCACATTTTACATGGACATGCTGTTCATGCTGCTGTGCGCTGCTGTCTATCAGATGATCTGAGCACCGGGACGTCCTGTCCTTTCATTAGGTGGTTTATTGGTATTGTTTGAACACCAGTAGGCATTTTGTCCCTAAGAAACGTTTACTGTTATGTTTGCTTTTGTGGGCTGTAGTGTGTGTGTCCGCCCATGTGCGACTGATGGTTCAGTGAGTGCATTTTGAACCTGTGTGCCTTCCTGCAATCCAAAGGACGGATGTTTGTAATTCATGAGATGCTCTATATGACCACATGTGAGGACAGAGGCTATTTTCAGTGCATTAAAAGAGTGTTTTGAAGAACTTTCCAGAGCCACTGCAGTTTTCATCTTTTCTTCTAGGCTGGCATTCAACAGTCGGTATTGCTATACCTTGCAGTGTTCCGTGTTCTCCCCTTTTCACTCATTGGGGTTTTGGAGATCAGCAAAAAAGTAAGAGCTTGTTTCTGTGTTAAATGCATTGTTTATTTTATTGACAATAAAGTAATATGATTATTTTTTTTAAGTAATTGGATTATTTAATTATTTATCGGGAATGTGCCCTGACGATAAAAAGTATACTAACCTGGTCTGGCTTATAACAAAAGGGTTTAGGAAGAGCACGTGCTCCTCAACATCTTGTTCTGCTTGTTTTCATGCTTCTATGGGTTGTGTGGATTAGCTGTGGTCACCAGCAAGCACTGTTTTAGAAAATTACGGGGCTGAGCCCCGGAGGCGTAGTGGTTGTGCGCGGGACTGCAGCCCACTAGGATGGAGGTTCAGTTTTAGCAGGGCCTCCTACTCCCACCACCAGAGGGCAGTGATGGCCCCCCCCCTCAAAAAAAAAAACTAAAAAAAGGAAGAAAGAAAATTACAAAATGAGTAAGATTAAATTTTTCAGAAAGCATATGACAAAGCTTCTTAAAGTTTGGGATTTTTTTTGTTGTTGCCATGTTGTTGATTTTTAAGAAGAGAAATTTTCTTGGGTAAAAGCAAATCAATAGTTGTCTAATTATCTTTATAAATTGCACTTAATCTGGTTGTACTTACTCTGTACTAACTCAAGTTGTTAGTAAAAGACTAATCAAGTTGTTGATTCCATTAGTCTTTTATAAAACATCCAAAGTATTCTAGAGGACAAGCTCTTGATTGTCCTTTAATTCTTATTAGCAAACAAAATGAAGGTAGTAAAACTTGCTAATATGAAATAATCTTAACATACTAAACTGAAGAAAGGTTAAAGAGTAGTGTTAGCTATCATTTGTTATTTGTATTGGACCAGACATTGTATAAGTCTTTTATAACACTGTCACGTAACTCACTCAATTAGGAAGATAAGCAACTATCAAATCCTAAAGATAGTAAGAGCTGAAATTTGAACCGAAGGTGACTACTTTATCATAAAGCATTCATTATACTAATCCTTCTTTTCAAAGTAGAAAACCAGGATCAGTGAATGAGCTAGTCCCAACTAGTTAAAATCAAAGCATATCATAGTTATTTCTCTAAAAGATGAGAGACAGTTTCTCTCTGTGCTTGTGTGTTAGGTATTTATGGATACTTAACTATATGCTACAGCAGGAAGGAACACTTAAGCAAATTCACTAATTGTTTCTATATATTCTTACATGCCAAGGAAATCATTTGAGGGATTTAATTTTGATTATGGTTACCCACTGAAGCACAGCTTTCTCTTAGTGTAAATAATAAGACTACCTAGTGGCCGGTTTTGGAGTGCACTGAACTACCGATTGGGACAATGCGTCTTCAATAAATAAAAAATTTGTCTTCAGTAGAAATAGAAGCAGATGTTTCCCTCATTCTCACTTGTTCTTTAATTACAATGGACGTTTATCTGTCAGTGGTTATTAAATATGAAGACTAGCCGTGCATCAAACTCTGCATCAGAACTCCGGGGAGACCCCCAGCGGGATCTGGTGCTTCGCTCTGAAACAGAAAGGGTTCCAGACTGTGAGCCAGTCACCTCTCGAGTGCAGCCGGGCGTCGACTTTTTCAAAAAAATAACTTTTATAAGACTAATAACAGAATTCAGGAAGAAGGTTGTGATAAAATTCTGGAGTTAGCCCTTTCCTTGATCCAATCTTTTCACCTTAAATTAGCTAAAAATGGGGCTGAGCCCCGGTGGCATAGTGGTTGAGTGCGGGACTGCAGCCCATTGGGTTGGCAGTTCAAATCCAGCAGCAGCTCTCCAGGAGCAAGGCTGGGCCTCCTACTCCCACCAGAGGGCAGTGATTGCCCCCCCCCAAAAAATAAATAAATAAGTAAATTAGCTAAAAGTGATTTCAGTACTTAAATGTTAACACGAAGAGTGAGTCCCAGGACTGAGCCCTGGTGGCGTAGTGATTGAGTGCGGGGCTGCAGCCCACTGGGTTGGCAGTTCAAATCCAGCAGCAGCTCTCAGAAGCAATGCTAGGCCTCCTACTCCCACCAGGGCAGTGATGCCCCTTCTCTCCCCCAAGGGGAAAAAAAAAATGAGTCCCTAGTATAATACATGAGGTGCAGAGTAAGTATTAATTTAGAATTCAACGGGCTCAGCATATGCCTCTGTGCACGAGGAAAAGGGCTTGTTATTAGTGGATATTGGCAAAACCCTGAAGGAGATAAAGCAAATGAATGCTACCTCCTTTTTGAGGAAATGTGCTACTTTCCCATTTGTGTGTCAGTTAAGGGTTTCAGTGGCTCCCTGCTTCCCACCAAAAACACCCTCATTTCCAGTTGCTATATTAAAGTTAGAAGTTGAGGCACCAAGGTCATAGAGGTGACCTGAAAGTGAAACAGTGCCACAAGCACTGAGAACACTCGGAGGATTGGTCTTCTGGTCTTTTCTCAGGTGATATCTACCTTTCCCCCCAGATTTTCGGGAACGTTACAGATGCTACCTTATCTCATGGAATACTGATTCTGATGTACAGCTCAGGACTGGTCAGACTCTATAGCTTCCAAGCCATCACCGAACAGGTAGAGAAAACTAACAATCATAAACTCTTAAGTCGAGTTGGGAGGCTGAGAAATAATTCTTAGTGGTTTGCTTTTAGAGTCTGATGCTTATTTTTGTAGGTTTTATTTAGCTCCATAAAACTGTACAAATGTAGAAGGACAAAGTAGCTTTTAAGAGAGAGCTTGAGAAGATAAGCAGAAAAGCCATGGGACAAATAAAGATATTTTTTCTGTCACACAAGTAGACAAATGTAGTTCAAAAAGTACTGCTACTGGGAGTCCAGTGCGTACGTGCATGGCTTTATTCTGAACAAAATGTGCTTTCATATGTCTCCAAGATCAGTGGTGTGGTTGGTTGCAGACAAGCCCTTTGTGAGCACACCTTTATTAGGGTGCCTTCAACAAAAAAGGTCCACTCAAAACAATGCCTTCTGAAGGGTATCTAAAACAGTTTAACTCAAGGGAAAAGTCTGCTCAGAAAGCTATGATGACTGTTTTGGGGGGGGATTCTAAAAAAAAAAAAAAAAAAAACCTATCTTAATTTTTCTCAAAGGACGCGGGACAATCATGGGAGCTTATTATGAACAAGTTTTAAGGAAATCGAAACTGCATTGGTAAGAAAAAGGCCAAGAGAGTGTGCTCAGCAAATTTCCCCCCTCTCATCAGTGTACCTGTTCAATCTTTGAGAGTAGCAAGAGCTTTCCTACGAAAATGCCATGGGCAGCCATACCTGAGCCACCCTGTGGCCCGGATGTGCGCCTTCACACCCGTTTTTCTTTCCAGAACTGATTTACACTCAACACGCTCCAAGGCCCTGGAGGATGGCAAACCTGCTTTTTAGATTGATGCGGTATAAATCAAAGGACGCTGAGTTATTTGGAGGAAGGGTTAGAAAAGTGAAGGCAACGCTTTCAGAAGTGTATAGACTTAGATGAAGGTTATGTCAAGAAACACTATCTTCACATTTTGATATTTTTGTTAAATAATGGTTTCTGTGTTTTCATAGCAATACTTCTTGACTTAGCCTCATACATGTGAATTTGCTTCTTTTTGTTTTTTCTTTTCTCTCCACACAGCAAAGGAGCAGGTGCTAAAGCCACCGTTTGTGTTTTTGTTTTGTTTTTAGTTCATGCAACAGAAACTTGACTTAGGGTGTGCATGCAGATGGGGTGGGACTACTGGAACTGTAGGAGAGGCTCCTTTTGGCATTCCTTGTAATATTAAAGTCACAGGTACGGCTACTATATAGTATCTTTTCACCTTCAGAAAATAACTGGTTATATGAATAGTTACCTAATATCATCATCAAAATGTTTTTTTAATAATTGTGCATCAATTTGTTTTTATCTTTAACAGCAGATTCCTATTATCTAAGAGATGTCAACAAAAACCTATAGATTTCTGCATTGAACTCAGTTTGAACTGACGACCTTGCAGTTAGCCGCCCAGTGCTTTACCCACAGTGCTACCAAGGCTCCTTAACATTGTTCTGCTTCATGATTCTCAAATTGACCCAAATTAGAGCAGTGGGAACGCACGTCATCAAGGAGGTCATTTGAACATATCCCAACCATCTGTAAGCATTTCCTTCCCTAAGCTTTTGGGGACAAGAATCTATCTCAAGTTTGCCCTCTGTTTTCCTGGTCCCAGACCCTACATGGAGCCTTGTTAGTGGAGAACGGCACTAGAGACTATGGCGGGGCCGAGGTGTACGCATTTACATCGAGTTCCCTTCAGAAAACAGCTGGGAAACGCCTTAGAACAAAAACTCTAGTTCATTAGCATATTTCAAATAGGGCCTTTTTTTTAAAAAAAAACCTTTGTTTACTTTATACTTTTATTTAATAATGCTTATCTTGAAAACCTTGTCCCAACAACTTTTATTAATCTTTTAGCCTATAATTCATGAGGGTGGTCGGATCATTTCACTTCCTATGTTACTACTGAAAACAAGTCTGGAGTGAGGTTACAATTTTGCTTTAGTTCCTCTGGTCTTTTACATGTACGACCAGGGTCATACGTTCAGTGGACTTGAGAACTTTTTTTTTTGTGTCATTACCAGTTTGTTGAGTTTAGAATTATTTGTTCCCACTTACTTTCAGCTCTGGGGTTTGCTTTCCTTTTTAATTTTGGCTTCAAAATTGTGAAATGTGTGTGTAGTTCAAAAATCAAAACTACAGACAAGTCCTGGGTTTCAAATGAAGGTGGTTCCTAAGTATGTCTGTAAGCTGTCTTTGTGAGTGGGCCGGACAGGTACAAAAAGTTCTTATTTTGCCTTGGTGGTATAGTTGGTTATTTGTAGGTCTATGACTACATTGTCAACAGTTTGAATCCACCACCCTCTCTCTCTACAGGGCCATCTACTCCCAGAAATATGGGTAATAGTTTGTCCATCTTTCTCTTTGGTGTTCATATTTTTCTTTAAAAGTACCTCTTTTGGGAAGTGGTGTCAACAAAGTCAGGGACAAGAGAACAACAAGTGATCCAAGAATGGATGGCAAGGAGAGTGTAAGAGACCTGGTAGGACTTGATCAAGGGCAGTGTTACCAAGAAGAATTACTGAAACCCAAACGAAGGCTGAGCATGGTAGTGGAGCAAGAGGAAAGGAAAAGAAAACAGAGAAAAGAACTAGGAGGCAAAGGGCATTTATAGAGGTCTAAATATAGGCATGTACACATGTAACCATATTCATATATGATGACGGGGAAATAGATCTATGTGCATATATTTATAGGTGTAGTGCTAAGATACCTGATGGACATTGGACCTCCACTCAAGTACTTCCTCAGTGCAAGAATACTTTGTTCTATTAAACTGGCATTCCATGCTGCTCACCTTCCTGACACAATCACTGATAACAAAGTGGGTGCATAAGCAAATCTGGTGAAGAAAGCTGATGATGCCAGGCTATCAAAAGATAGAGCATCTGGGGTCTTAAAAGCTTGAAGATAAACAAGCGGCCATCTAGCTCACAAAGCAACAAAGCCCACCAGTCTGTGTAATCGCAAGGTGTCAATGGGATCAGGTATCAGGCATAGGCATCAAAGAACCAAAAACCACATCATTGTGAATGAGGGAGGGAATGTGGAGTAGGGTCCCAAAGTCCATCTGTAGACAGCTGAACATCCCCTTTCAGAAGGGTCACGGGGAAGAGCCCAGTCAGGGCACAGTGTAACAACAATGAAACATAAAACTTTCCTCTAGTTCTTAAATCCTTCTCCGCCACCCCACCCCCCGCCCCCCTACTGTCATCATCTCAATTCTACTTTACAAATCTGGCTCGACCAGAGCATGTACACTGGTATAGAAAGGCATTGGAAACACAGGGAAGCCAGCGTAGAGGAATCCCTCAGAACTAGTAGTGAGCAGGGAAGGTGGAGTAGAAGGGAGAAACTGATTAGAAGGATCTACTACCCCCTTTCTGGGGGATGGAGACTAGAAAGGAGCGTGGAGGGAGACGTTGGACTGTGTAAGACATGACAAAATAATAATTTATAAATTATCAAGGGTTCATCAGGGAGAGGGCAGGGAGGGGGAGGGGAAAGGATGAGCTGATAACTAAGGACTCCAATAGAAAGCAGATGTTTTGATCATGGTGATGGCAACAAATGGACACAATGGGTGAATCTATGGATTGTGATGAGAGTTTTACAAACCCCCAATACAGTGAGTTTTTAAAAATGCTTCTTTGGGGATGCTATATCTGTATTAGCTCCCAAAAAAATGGCTTTGGAAAAAAGTAAAATAAGGAATAGGAAAACAAAACAAAAACACTCTTGCAGTATATTTTTTGTTTTTTCTCTCCTAACTCCTCAAAGCTGTAACTTTGCCAGTTAGTCAGTTTTTCTTTTTCCCTCCTATGTATCCTTGCTTGAAAGTAAGGAAAAGCTGGGCTGAGCCCCGGTGGCGTAGTGGTGGAGTGCGGGACTGCGGCCCACTGGCTTGGCGGTTCAAATCCAGCAGCAGCTCTCCAGGAGCAAGGCTGGGCCTCCCACTCCCACCAGAGGCCAGTGCTGCCCCACCCCACCCCCCCCAAAAAAAGGAAGGAAAAGTCTTTATGGAGAGGCTTAATAGAATACAGATATATCAAGTCATTCTTATTTGCATGGTCTCTCATAGACAAGTCCATTTACTACAGTGATGTGCTCATAGACACAAAGATTTCATATTTACGGTAATTAGAGAAGGCTGGATCGAGGAGCCATAGCTTTCCCAAAAGACATTGTGATTTCCTAAACCTTTCACCTGTGCCTCTCTCTAAGCATAGATTTGTATGTATAGTTCTACCCAAAGTTGAGTTCAGAACTTCTTCTGTGGTGTAATAATTAACTGGATGTATCTGAGCTCCCTTCAGCCAGCTGTGAACCTGTTTAGTGGCGACGTGTACAGAAGCTGCTGTTGTGGGAGGCCCATGAAGGGTGCAGAGGTGAACAGCTCCCCAGAGTGTCAGCCTTGCTAAACCACCAGCTGCTCCCAGGGAGGAAGAAGGAGCTTTCCACTCGGTGAAGAGTCCCCGTCTCTGAAAGTCAGAGGCAGTTAGTTCCACCCTGCGCTGTGAGGTGGAGCTGAGTCGGAACTGACTTGTCAGCATTGAGTTTAGTTTGATGGGAGGCCCTGTCCTAAGTGGTTGATTCATCGTGACTGCTATTTCGTGTACGATAGGAATTCCCAAAAGACTACTCTTGTAAAGCTTGCTGAGTAGGACTTGTTAGTCTAAGGCAGTGGTTTTCTCAACCTGTGGGTCAAGACCCTTTTGGGGACCGAACGACCCTTTCGCAGGGGTCAGCCGTGTCATAACAGTAGCAAAATGACAGGAGCAAGGAAAGTAATCTGAGGGGGCTGGGGTCCCCACAACATGAACTGTATGAGAGGGTCGCGGCCTGAGGAAGGTCGAGAACCACTGGTCTAGGATATCAAAGACCTTTTCCTCACATTTAAAGGAATCACTAGATCTTAATTTCTGGTAATGTTGTGAGAAGAGTTGAGAATGACATCTGACCCAGATTCTTGGAGTAACAAATGTTCAGGAAATGGCAGCTGTTTATTAGGTTTGCTTTGTCAGTTTTTTGCCCTCATAAGCACCTTCAGTCTCCATTGTAGCTCCACACAGCTGCAGATTGCACATGCTTATCCTGAAAACGGATGCCTAGAAAGTTGACTCATGGCCTAAGCATTTGTTGACTACTAGCTTTCTCTCTCATTAACAAATAGGCCCCTTTTTTTTGTTTCTTTGAAATATATTTGCATTAGTGAAATTCTAGAAGGTTGTTTTCTGTTGATGAATGGCCCAAGGCCACTGGACTGGAGAAGCTAATATGTTCCTTTTGCCCGTTCCCACAGACACTCCCCCGGCGCTCTTTGAGGTGTGCTCCCTGGAGAATGCTTTTCAGATCGGCGGCCATCCTTGGCATTATATCGTCACACCTAACAAGAAGAAACAGAAAGGTGTTTTCCATATTTGTGCCCTAAAAGACAATTCCTTGGTAAACCTCAAGCAATCAAGACTTTCTTTAATAGTAAATTTGTGTAGCTCCCGTGACCATCAGAGGGCAGTGATGCCACACACACAAAAAAGTAAATTTGTGTCATAAATTATTTATTCTCCATCTCTAACATGAGCAAATAATAAAAAGCATGAGAATTGGGGAAACGCTACCTAGTACTTAACATAAAGCAAGATTATGTTTCATGTATTAAAATTAAGAGAATAGTCTGGAACGAAGCTATGCGTGGTGTGTACATGCTTTATGTTAAAGGAACATCTGGAGTTAATGTCACAAGGGACACATTGATCTCAATTGTAAGTGATGCTTAATTTCTTTGAATTTTTTTATGTAAAGTGGAATACTACTACTTTTCCTGTTAGAAACAATTAGGATGCTAATAAAAATTAAAGTTTACTTATTAAACAGATACAGAAAATATGTTAAATCGTAGTTAAAAAAATAATTGTCATCCCATAGAGAGGGCCCTTATGATGTAGCCCTCACTGTACCTCTCGTTTCATGGCTAGGAATGCTACTTCCCAGTGCAGTTGGACCGCTGCTCCTGTTCACGCACATCCACGCTGTCTGGCTTAGCACGTCTGTGCTCTTGCTTTTCCTGTCTCTTTTTCAGCCGGAGTTCCTGGCCGATACAGATGGTTAAAGCTTTTGACTAATAACCAAAAGTTTAGAGGTTTGAGTCCACACAGATGTCTTAAAAAGCAGGCCTGGTGATCTGCTTCTAAAAAAAAAACCCAGCCAGTGAGAACTGTAGGGAGCACAGCTCTACTCTGACATCCACGGCTCACCAGTGAGATTTAACTCCAGGGCAACTACTGTTTGGTTTTGTTTGGGGGGCGGGGGCGTCCTAGCTATTCCTGCTTATATTTTAAGGCTTCTTTCAAGCTTTGATCCGTCCTGAAAATCTGCTGCTCTAGGCTGGGTGTTTGACATCATATGCATTCTCCTACCACTTTTTTTCTGCATTGCCTTATTTTTTTATTTGATTTGCTCTTAATCTTTCTCTTCATTCCCCCCTCACCCCACCTCCACCCTACACACCCCCATTCGCAGGCACAAAATGGGATCCAAGAAATGGAATGTTGTTCTCTAGAATCTGACTGGATCTATTTTCATCCTGATGCCTCTGGCAGAATAATTCATGTTGGGCCAAATCAGATCAAGTGAGTAGTGCTTTTAAGTTAAAAGTAGATTTTGGTAGCTTTGACTGGCATCCCTCTCTGTGTGCATGTATGTATGTATTATTAAAAGATGCTTTTGAGGGGGCTCTTACAGCTGTTACAATAATCATACATCAGGGGCTGAGCCCCGGTGGCCTAAGTGGTTGAGTGAGGAACTGCAGTTCGCGGGCTTGGGGGTTCAAGTCCAGCGGCAGCTCTCAGGAGCGGCACTGCGTAGTGCCCATGACCACCAGAGGCAGTGAAGCCCACAAAAAAAAAATAATAATAATCATACATCAGTTGTATCGAGCATATTTGCACATAGGTTGCCATCATTATTTTCTAAACATTTACTTTCTGTTGACTCCTTGATATCAGCTCCTCTCTTTTCTCTCCCCCCCCCACCCTCGTAACCCCTTGATATAAATTGTTATTATTTTCATATCTGCTGTCTCCCTCCCCCAACAGTTCCTGTTATTTGCGTCCCCCTGGAGGGGACAGGGTGGTGGTTGTGTCGATCACTGTGATCAGTTCCCCCTTTTTTCCCCACCTCATGCCACCTTCCCCCTACCCTCCTTGTATTGTTACTCTCATTTCTGTTTCTGGATTCGGTGTGTTGTGAGCTCTTCATCTGTGATCTGTACCTGTGCACATGCTCTGGCCCAGCCTGTCATGAAAGGCAGGACTGGGGTCACGGTAATGAGGGGTGAGGAAGCCTCGGGGAACCAGAGGGATCGTGTGTGCTTCATCTGTGCTCTACTGCACCCTGGTTGTCTCATCCCTTCCTTGTGACCCTTCTGTGAGGGAATGTCCCATTGACTTCAAATGGGTTTGGGGTCTTTGCTACAACCCCCCACCTGTATGTTTGTTTTGGGTCTTCTGATGCCTGTTACCTGATCCCGTCAACACCTCATGATTGCACAGGTTGGTGTGCATCTTCCAAGTGGACTTCTCTGCTGGATGGCTGTTTGTTTGACTTCAAACATTTAAACCCCAGGTGCAATATCTTGTAATAGCCGGGTACCATCAGCCTTCTTCACCACATTTGCGTATGTACCCATTTGTCCTCAGCAATTGTGCCGGGAGGGTGAGCATCTCAGAATGCCAGGTTGTTAGAACAAAGCTTCGTTGCATTGAGGAAGGGCATGAGCAGAGAACCGAAGTACGTCCACTACCTCAGTGTATTTCCATGTAAATATTGTAAATATGGCCTCCCTATTTTTGCCCGCCAACCATGAAGCCAGTTAGGTAGATAAGTAGTTTGAAATAGGGAGTTTGCTCTGAGCTGGGACCTAAAAAGAAGCTGTATTTCCTCAGCCTCATCATTGTTGTTTGTACATACTATATTTGATGGGTTTTATATGGGCAAAGGGAGCTTTACATATTGGCCCGATCTCATCAGGACCTAATTAGTTCTCCGGGACTAATGATCGTGACGGAGGATTTGTCTCTGTTTCCGAAAGCGCTTCCGCAGAAGTAATAGTGTTTAAAGTAGACCTTTTTTTTGGGGGGGGGGAGGGGGGGGGCATCACTGCTCTCCGGCGGTGGGAGTAGGAGGCCCAGCCCCACTGCTGGAATTGAACCTCCGTCCCAGTGGGCCGCAGTCCCGCGCACAACCACTACGCCACCGGGGCTCAGCCCCAAAGTAGACCCCGTTTGCGTTCAGGGCACCCTTGGACTCCTCAGCAGGACTTCTCAGCTGGCCTCTCTTTCCCTGAAGCACTCTTTATATGGCTTCCTTGATACCTCAGCTCTCCTGAATTATTTTCCTCCTTAGTGGATCTGCCTGGCTTAGTATCATCTCGTGCTCTAAACCAAAAATTCACTCCCCTCCAATCCCTCCCCCCTCACGGGGACCTTATAGACCGGAGTGGGACTGCACTGTAGGATTTCCAAGACTGCTCATCTCCATGGGAACAGAAAGCCTCACCTTCCCCTCAGACTAGCTGGTGGGTCCAAACCATTCATCTTGTGGTTAGCAGCCCATTACTTGACCCACTGCACCACCGAGGCACCTTCTTCCTCCGATAGCCAACCTATAATTATTGGATGAATCCACTTACCCCAATTGAGGTTGCCTGATGGCACCTCCCCATCCTGCGTAATGCTATGTGGTACCTTGACCTCCAAGATCCTGCATTCGCCAAAACTCCAAAATTATTATCTTTAACCCAAACCTCCCATTCAGACTTCTGTAGAAAATCTGGCATCATTCTTGCACTTCCTTGCCTTCTTGCCTTTCACCAACATTTGTGTACACACACCTGTCCTTAGACACGCCCACAGACCTGTCATACATCCTCTCCAGCCAGTTTATTTTGCTCCATCTGCCTTGTCCACTTTGATCCTATTGATCAGACTTCTGCCATCAGTAGCCTGGCCCGCTGTCATGTTCTACCAGCGGGGCTCCCCAAATCTACTCCTGCCCTTTCAAAGGGGGTTTCCTTCCACTCAGCAGTCAGTGATGCTGGAGAACAGAAAGAGATACCAAAACCTAGTCTCCTGAATTCTGCACCAACTAGCCTCTTCACGCGTTCTCACTTCTGTTAAAATAAAGACTGGCATACTTGGTGAGACCATCCTCTCACTCCTGCTGTATTTCTCAGAAGGTTCTTTCCTCTATTGGGGGTCACTCTCCCTCATGTGTCCTGCCTACTGTATTTTTTTGATCTTAAGACTCAACTGATGGGCTGAGCCCCGGTGGCTGCTCGGGACTGCAGCCCACTGGGACGGAGGTTCAATTCCAGCAGTGGGGCTGGGCCTCCTACTCCCACCACCGGAGAGCAGTGATTGCCCCCCCCCCCAAAAAAAAAAGATTCAACTGACATGAAGGGACACATCAGACAGTGTACGATATGAAAAAGTAGTAACAATTTGTAAATTATCAAGGGTTTATGGGGAGGGGGTGTGAGAAAGGAGGGGAAATATGAGGAGCTGGTCCTGGGGGCCTAAGTGCAGAGGGGATGTTTCGAGAGTGATGATGGCAACAAGTGTGCAAATGTGGTCTGCATACAATTGGCGTATGTATTGATCGTGATGGGAGTTGTATGAGCCCCCAATAAAATGATTTATTTTTAAAAAAGACTCAAGTACAGTGTAATAACAATGAAATATGCATCTTTCCTCTAGTTCTCAAATGCTTCCTCACACCCACTATCATGCTCCTGGTTCTACGAGACAAGACCGACTAGAATAGGGGATGTACACTGAAGTCGGAAACAAGGGAAATTTAGGATAGATGTTCCCACAGGATGAGTGATGAGGGTAGTGATACTGAGAGGGTGGAGGAGTGGTGGAGTAGGAAGGGGGAACCAGTTTCAGGGATCTACATATAACCTCCTCTCTGGGGCACGGCCAACAGGGAAGTGAGTGAAGGGACACATTGGACAGTGTACGATATGAAAGAGCAATTTGTAAATTATTAAAGGCTCTTGGGGGGCGGGGGAAGGTAAATATGGGGAGGTGGAACTGGGGGTCTAAGTGGAGGGAGGATGTCTTGAGAGTGATGATGACAACAAGTGTGCAAATGAGATCTGCATACAATTGATGTATGTATGGATTGTGTATGTATGAGTACCCATTAAAATGCTTCATTTTTTTAAAAAGGGGGGGGGGGGAAGGGAGCTTTTTTTTTTTTTTTAAGAGGCGCTTATACCAAGGGCCCAAGTGGAAAATGTTTGGAAATGAATGTGGCAAAATGTGTGCAAATGTGCTTGATACAGATGATGTATTGAATGTTATAATATCTTCTAAGAGCCCCAAATAAAATTATTTAAGACTCACATGACCATAAGACACTCCAAGTTTTTAGAGCAGGAAAACAAGAAAAAAATAGTCTGAACCAAATAAGGCCAATATTCTAAAATGTTCTGAGGCACCACACCTTTTGGTGGGGGAGGGAAATGCATCTTATGATCCAAGAAATATGGTAATTCCTCTTCATGGCTCATGCCCTAACTTTATTATCTTTCTTGTTCTCATGTAGACTTCCCCTGATTACCCTGGTTAGAATAGCTCCTCCAGCCGACATTCATTGCACCCCTGAGTATCCTTTCTCTGAAGCACTTGCCACTGTTTTAATTAATGGGTTATTTATGTGACTTTCGTTATCTATTTCTGCATCATAAACTGCATGATGGCTGGGAAAGAGGCTGTCTTGCTGGCACCCAGCAGCCCAGCCCTGAGTGAGCACAGCGCTTCACACACAGTGGTGTGCACTGAAAATGTGTGCTACAAGAAGAGCTCTCTGTGCTGGCTTTAGTCCTGAGTGCCTCAGGAGAGTTGGTCTTCCACTCCATTTCTACTAAAGGCAGGTGAAAGAATTTAATGAAATAAGATGATAACCTGCTGAATCCCAGTGGCTCAGTGGTTGTCTGCAGGACAGCGGCCCACAGGGTTGACAGTTCAAAACCAGCTGCAGCTCTCCAGGAGCAAGGCGGGGCGTCCTACTCCCACCAGGGCAGTGATGTCACAAAAAAAGAAGAAGATTATAACCTTAAAAATATTAAGTTGGGGGGGCTGAGCCCCGGTGGCGTAGTGGTTGTGTGCGGGACTGCGGCCCACTGGGATGGAGGTTCAATTCCAGCCGTGGGGCTGGGCCTCCTACTCCCACCACCGGAGAGCAGTGATGCCCCCCCAAAAAAAAACCCCCAAAAAAATTAAGTTGGGGGTTGAGCCCCGGTGGCGTAGTGGTTGTGCGCAGGACTGTGGCCCACTGGGATGGAGGTTCAATTCCAGCTTCACAGGAGCAAAGGCTGGGCCTCCTACTCCCACCACCAGAGGGCAGTGATGCCCAAAAAACAAAAAAAAATTAAGTTGGGTTTCGCTGTAGTCTGTGAAAGTAGCCTGAGTTTAAGGAAATGATGACGATAGGCAAAGAGAGTGGGTTCAGTATACTTTTTCATCAGGCCTTAGCAGACAGGTATGATTTGAAACCATTGTAACGGACGTAGCTCGTTGAGGTATTTAAAATGCCACGTATTCCAACTTCAAGTCTCTAGCGCCTCTGAATCTCTGGGTGTCCCTGACCTCAGGAACCACTTCACCCCCAAGTCCTCTCTTCCTGACTCTAGCTTTGGGAGCATTGTACTCTTGAAGCTTGTTACTTATTTCCCTTGATTAAGCTTGTTCTGCAGAGGCTAGGTAGACTCAGAAAACTCAAGTCTTTAACAACCCTAAGGAGGGGAATATTAAATCAGTTGCAGTTTAAATATGATGCTACCATGCAAACTCTTAGTGTAGAGTAAGTTGCTGATCCAATCTGTCTTCTACAGAACTTTAAATATTACTCACAGCCACCACATTTCATTCTTCAGAGATTCACATGGCGGTTACCTACCATAATGCCATCAGTGGAGGTGAAACATGAAGACCTGTTGCAGAATGGCAGAAAACGTTCTTCAGCGTGACTTTGGTTAAACCAATTTGGATTTTGACATAGGCTTGAGCACGCTGCTTCATTGCCTGTTTTAATAGCACTTCTTGTCACTGTTTCAACATTTCTCTTAAAATAACAATATGTAGGGGCTGAGCCCCGGTGGCATAAGTGGTTGAGTGCGGGACTGCGGCCCGCGAGCTTGGCGGCTCAAATCCAGCGGCGGCTCTCAGGAGCAGCGCTGGGTAGCGCCCACGACCACCAGAGGCAGTGATGCCCAACAAATAAATAAATAAATAAATAACAATATCTAAATTTGAAGGAGTTTGTGGGCATTTACATGATCAGATAAGTTAATACTGCAGAGGAATCAGGACGAAAAGATAGCAAAGTGTGGTTACTGTAATTTTTATTGGCTGACTTTAGCACTTCTGGTGATTCGAGTCTTAGGTTCTTAGAATACTCTTTTTTTCTCCCCTTTTTCAGGGTTTTAAAGCTAAGTGAAATAGAAAATAATAGTTCCCAACATCAGATCTCGGAGGATTTTGTCATTTTGGCCAACAGGGAGACCCGAGTAAGTCAGGAATACGTTTAAATCTTTTGTGATCATTATCATTTTAAATAAACATGTAATGTACAATTAGTTGTGTTTGTCTTTCAGTGTGACTGAAGAGAATATCAGAACCATATAGATGTCTGTGCATTTTATCTATCTAATAAAACCAAAATCACTGCCATCAAATCAGTGCCACCTCATACTGACCCCATAGGACAGAGTCGAACTTCCCCTGTGAGTTTTGGAGACTGTAACTCTCCCCAGTAGAAGAAAACTGTTTTTATCCTGAGAAATGGCTAGTGGTTTCAAATGGCTCTTCTGGTGATTAGCATCCCAAAGCATCTAACTCACCACAGCCCCGTCGATATGAATAGCCAGTCTCTTATTTCACGTACATAGGAGATTTAAAACGAGTTGGTTATATTGAATTTATCTTTTACTTCCTTTTTTTTCCCTTTCTGGGTTTCTCCCTGATTTTTTTTTTAATGAATTATCAACATTTGCATCTAATTAGTTGTTTAAACTTAGTAAGGGTTTTTTAAAACCATGGATATGCTTGTTCTTTCATGCGCAAATTAAAAGCATGAAGAAAATGGTGCCCAGGGAAATTCCACTCGTGCCCATTTCTCCCTTGCTCTGTGCTAAGGCATATTTAGTAGCTTAAAAACCCAAACCCAAACTCTCTGCCAACTTGATGCCAATTCACACCTACTCTATAGGACAGCAGGTCACACCTACTCTATAGGACAGCAGGGTAGAACTGCCCCTTTAAGTTTCTGAGACTCTCTCTCCCAAGGGGTGATTAGTGGTTCAAAGTGCTGACCTTGTAGTTAGCAGCGCAATGCATAACCACTACACCATCAAGGCTACCTTTACTGGCTTGGAGGATCAGGAATCTCATTCCAGATTTTCTCACTTGAGGAGAGACTTGTGCATTTGTGTTGTTGAACCAACTTGGTTTTTGTGAACTCTGCTGTTGACTTTCTTAACTAAACTTTGTCCTATTTATTTCTTTTTTCTCTGTATGATAGGATGACAACTTACTCACTGTGACAGCTTCTGGCCGGGTAGTGAAAAAACTCCTTACCCGTCTGGATGATGACCCAGAACAAGAGGTATCAGTTGGACCAGAAATAACAACCACCTTGCACTGTGGTTTTCCGCATCAGACTGTGAAGTAGGGAGTGGGGTAGTGGGTGAGGTGCTGGGTGCTGGTTCATCTAGTGTAATTCCGCCACCCTTGCTTTTCATAGTGAAGTTACTCATAAAAGTGTCTTTGCAGAAAGGCTTACAGGAATGAAATTATTTGAAAAAACTCCCATTTTCAATTGTTTCATTAATACACACTGTGTGAAATCTCTTGGTAGAGAATTCATAAGTAGTTATAGCCTGACTTTATTGCTTTAGCCTTTGTTTTTTTTTATGAGACAGCTAAATGTGAATGTTTACAGGTCAAGAAATGAGGAAAGTAAACAACAGGATGTGGAAAATTATTTTGACCTCCGGCTTCAACTTGGCATTATTAGTTACTGATCTTATACATAGATGTCCTTTCCTTTTGAAGAGGCATGAGAAGTTGTGACTAAAGCAGCTAACATTGATAATACGTGGCTGTCGCACAAAAACAAAGTCTATTCAGACAATATAATTATTTTATGCATGTTAAAACGGCCATTCCTATAAAGGGTCACTGTGAGTCAGAGTTGGCTATAGAAATGCTGGAATACTCTTTTAAGTATTGTCTCAAAGCCCCAGTGGCACAGTTGGTAAGCCCACAGTACTTATTTAAGAATTGCCGATCCATGTGTTATTTTTCTCTGAAAATCTTTTAAACACCAAAAAGGAGTTTAAACTGATAGCCTAGTATGTGACTGTTATCAAAAAATATCCATGTTTGTACTTTTGGGGACCATAGCAACCAGTTGAGGGTAAACCAAAACTCTTAATATATAAAACTAAATTCCAGAAAAAAACACGCTAAAATTACCAAAGGTAGCAAGAATAGTTAAGGCTGGATGGGTGGCAGCAGAATGAAAGATGAAAAGACATAGAAATGTTTAGCTTATAGAGGAAAAGTTAAAGGGTTTGTAACTAAAATCTGTTAAATCTCTGCTCGAATAAGAAATCACCCTTTGAACTTGGCCAAGATAAGATATAGTTGAAAAGAGGAAATATAAAAGAGCCATATAATACTTTTTGCCCCCTAAGGCATGAGGCAGTAAAGAAGGAAAATGTGGAAGAATTTTAAAAGTGATGTGACGAGATGCAAGTAGACTAGTCAGCACGTGGTGACTCAGAGACACTTCTGAGCTTGCCCTCAGCTCGGTGCCACGCAGTCAGCCAGGGTTCCCGTGGCCCACTGCTGACACTGGACGCAGATCTGCTTCCCGAGTTGGAGCACGCGTTGGGGTCACAGATGGGTTCTAGGGCTAGGCTAGGCTTTCTCTAAAGAGTCTTTGCCATTCCTAGCAAACCTCTTTTGTCCCTGTCTTATTCTGTGAGTTGAACTTCCCTTGCTAATCCTCTCCCTCAAGTATAAGCAGTAGCCATTTTTGCTTTTGCTTTTGCGTGGAGGGGCGTGATTAGGGGAGGGGTACACCAAAAAGGAGTTTAAACTCATCACAAACAGCATCACAAATAGGATATGATGGGCTTGAAGTCTTGTGTGAAATGCCAGTGCTTGACCGTGATCATCTCCAGAGAGCTCATCTTCAGGTCTTGGGAATGCGCGTCATCTGCTTGGATGGTGGGAATACGTGACCAGCCACACCTGTAAATACCTCTTTGGACATAGGAAAAGGAAAAGCTCTGGTTTGCTGTTACTATACAGAATTTCATTTCTACTTTGAGTTTTTTGTGGCTCAATCTAAATTTTTATAGGCTAGTGCTTGCAGATGGTTTCTGGGGCATCCAGTTACAGACATTGATATTTTTCTTTCCACCCATTCTTTCTTCCGCACACTGTATTTGTGTAATAAACTACAGAGGTAGCTCTAGTCCTAACTGAATAACTGTGTTTTCTCTCTCTTCTTTTTTCATCTTGATTCATCTGCCTGTCCCTTGAGACTTTCAAAATTGTGGACTATGAAGATGAGTTGGATTTACTCTCGGTGGTAGCCGTTACGCAACTAGATGCCGAAGGGAAAGCTCACCTGGATTTGCACTGTAATGAATACGGAACTTTGCTCAAAAGCATTCCCTTAGTGGAGTCATGGGATGTGGTTAGTACAAAGTTTTAAAGAGTTTCCTTTGTAGGTGAGATTTACTGCCGTCAACATGACTGTGTTTATGTCAGGCCAGTGACCACATGAAAGAGACTCTTACTCTGCAACCCTATAGGACAGGGTAGAACTGCCCTCAGAACTGGGTTTCTGAGACAAACTCATTATGGGAGCCTCGTCTTTTTTTCCTGCAGAGTAGCTGGAACTCTCGAACTGCTCAACTTGCACTTGGTAGCCCAACCTGTAACCAGGACAAGACAAAGTAAATCCTCCTTAGAACTTGCTCCCCTATGGGAGGCCTCATTATCAATACACTTTAAGAAAGACAAAGCTTTTTTCCCCCTCCTTAATGATGAGTGTCTTATTTCCTTACCTTATTTTCTTCCATCTTAGAAGTTTAGTAACATTTTTTAAAAATAAAAGCGAGGGCTGAGCCCCGGTGGCGTAGTGGTTGTGCGCGGGACTGCGGCCCACTGGGACAGAGGTTCAATTCCAGCAGTGGGGCTGGGCCTCCTACTCCCACCACCGGAGAGCCGTGATGCCCAAAAAAAATAAAAATAAAAGCGTACACTGCCATTGGTCTCCACTTATTAACTAAAGATCGTATTTAAGCTTATTAGGGATTCCAGGCCCTCTTGGAAGTTTTGGTTTGCTCTTCTGATAGAACAAGAGTATTAAGATTACAACAACAGCATATACTGTATATTTACCCAGTGTTTTACCCTGTCCTTGCTTGCTTTTATCAAGACTTGTTAGTGGTAAATGGTTACTCATTGGATGCTGCCTACAAGACTTCAAGACCACCAGCCACTCCACGGGACAAAGATGAGGTTTTCTACTCCCGTAGGAGTTGGGATCTCGAAACTCACAGGGGGGTCTAGGCTGTCCCCCTGAATTAGAATTGACTTGATGGCAATGAGTTTGGTTTTATCCCTAGAACCTGAGTGGTTTAGCAGCTTACCCAAACTACTTGATGAGACCGTCAAAGTGTTGACTGCAGAACCCGCTTTAGATGCCTGAACCCAGGGTTCTTTTTATTTGCTCCATTTTGTGCCATGGGTGTCTTATACATAATCTGTATGTCCATAAAAAATTGACCTTTTGCTTCTAAGTGTATATTTGCATTCCATCAAAGAACCCCAGACAGTTGCCGTGACATTTTAGTGGCAGTAATGAATTTGATTATGTGGTGATAAAGAGATTCCATTTGATTGTTTTCCCCTTACAGACACATAGCCATGACGTCTACTTTGACAGAGACTTGGTCCTGCACATTGAACAGAAACCCAACAGGGTCTTCAGCTGCTATGTTTACCAGATGGTATGTGACACGGGGGACGAAGGCGAGGAAACAAGAAACACAGAAGATGTTGTTAAAACGGGATATACTTTTAAGTGTTGAAGTATAACTTATGAAACTTTTAGCCAAGCTCCTCCGTAGCTATGCCTAGTCTTCCTTTTTTATTATGTGTACGGCAAGTCTTCCAGGATTTCCCACAACGGGTCTTGTGTTGACTGGGTGACTTGGTTCTCTTTTAAGCTCTTGCTCTGGAAAGTGTTGACGGCGTCCTTTTATGTAAAGGTTGATGTAGAAAATGATGTCCCAGCAAGCTTAGCATTTTGGGGCTTCTGACAAGTAGTCATACAAATGTGAAATGCAGGGGCAAGTCAGCGTCAATTACCAGAGGGTCATTGATGTGGAAGTGTTTGAGGTGGCTCTTAAAGGGTGGCATGGTATTTTGATAGGTTAGCCTAAGAAGGACAGACAAAGATACAAAAGATGCATAAAGAAACCATGTGTCCTCTATGCTGAGCTTTGTTTAAGGAAGAAAAATGGGATCTGTAATGTGAAAGCATATGCATTTGAGCCAAAAAATGTGTCAACATGTTTCGTTTTATTTGTTCAAAAGACCTTATTTATGCATGTATACATTTTAGTGTTCTTAGTCCTGCTATACTGAAATACAGCAAATGAGTGGCTTTCCTAAAGACTTTATTTCTTCACAGTGTAGGAAGCTAGCGTCCTCATTCAGGCCACTGACCCTGGGACGGGAAAAGAAGGCTTCCTTCTCTCTGGTCCCTGCGGGAGGGTTCTTGTCTCTCTTCACATGCTTCTTCTGTACCTAAGCCACTCTTTTTTTTTTCTCCTAAAAGTGATATCCTTGAGACATAGTCTACATTGACATGGTCTCATTAATTAACAAAGAACGTTATATTCCCAAGTGGGATTCTGTCCTCAGGTATAGGAGTGTAGGGTTTGCATCACACATTTTGAAGGGACACAATGCAATCCATAATAGTGTATATGTTTTATATTCGTAAAGAATCTCAGGAATTGGCTCTAGTTCCCAAATTATCTTTAAGATTATCTTTAAGATTATCCCAAATTATCTTTCTTCCCATTGAATATATGTCATTAAAGACTATTGTAAAGGTTTCCAGCAAATGTTAAGTGAATTTTTTTTTTTCTGGTAGATGGCCTGCTCAGGCTCTCAATACATCTAAGGGTGTTGTTCTCACTTAGTTATTTGCTGAGTCTTACAGCTTGTTAAAGCTGTAAGATAAGATACCCTGGGCTTAATAAATTCTACTCCCTGGAGAAGAATAGATAAAATCTCAAGAGCATTTTTTTAAATGTATATATAATCATTTTATTTGGGACACTTGCAGCTATTATAACAATCCATACACAACTCCATTGTGTCAGGCACATTTGCACATATGTTGCCATTACCATTTTCAAAACATTTTCTTTCTACTTGAGCCCTTGATATCAGGGCTCAATTTAACCCCTGCCTGACCCTCCCCCCCATCATGAACTCTTGATAATTTATATGTATTTTTTCATATCGAGCATTTCTTGCTAGCTTGAAAATTGGCTGATTAGCGAAAGTTTGGGGCCACGAGTATTTTCTTCGCTTGAATGGATCTTTGGATGATCCTTGAGGTCAGATAATCATACTTGAGGAAGTTAAGTGAAAAAAAGTTTTGTGCTTCCTGTTTGAGAAATTCAGTTACTTGCAGCAAACATGTCCAGCACATTTCCCTGACTTGGTATCAAAAAAATAACATAAAAGTCGAAGAGAAAGAGTGGTACCAATTATTGCTGATTTGCGTTTAAGAAAATTAAAAACAGAATTTTTCCTTGGATAATTTATACTAAAATCTCTCTGTTTTCCCTTCATTTTGGGCTTAGAAGGATGTGATTTCTGCCTAGTTCTGCCCCTAACAATTTACAGATAAACTTCAAGCTTACGATCAACAAGGCTAATGAGAGAGATGTTAGCTATTCCAAACATTAAAGAATTAGTTGCAGGACTCACAAACTTAAAAATAAGTAAAAAAACAAAACAAAACAAAAACTCCTTTGTACAATAGAAAGGAAGGATTACTAACTAACCTTTTAAAACAAAGTAAAATATATGGTATAAAAATCTTGCTGAGGGTTGAGCCCCGGTGGCGTAAGTGGTTGAGTGCGGAACTGCAGCCTGCGGGCTTGGCGGTTCAAATCCAGCGGCGGCTGTGTAGTGCCCACGACCACCAGAGGCAGTGATGCCCAGAAAAAAAAAAAAAAATCTTGCTGAACGTGATCCTATGTAATAACTGCCTGGGAAAGCAGACATGATTATGTAGTGAGCAAAATGGGTAAAAGTACCTTCATATATTAAATCATGTTCTTATTAACTATATCTACTAGTTGAAATATTTCTCTTCATGTTAGGCATATTAAAATTGTTATTTAATATGACATCTGAAGATTTCAAGACATTGTAGCAAAATAACTATGATTACAAAGGAGTTGAGCGCAACAGTGTACTTACTGTATCATGCCCCAGACTTTCAGTAGTGGTTGCTGCTGCTGCTGTTGGAGCCTCAAGTCAGCTGTGACTGATAGTGACCCTCTGTAGAACAGAACAGGACACTGGGTGCTTCTGCGCCCTCCTCCCTATTGCCCTCCTTGAGCCCATTGTTGCAGACACTGCAACAATCCATCCTCAATGTTTCCAACCATGGTGTCCTTGTCCAGAGACAGAGTGGGTCCTTCTGACAACACAACACGCCCTTCAATGACACACTAGTTCTTTCTAAATCAGCCAGCCAGTGAATTTATGTCCTGAGGGAAAGAAGAGGGACTAGTCATAGTGCTAGAAACCCCTGCAGTGTCCATTTTTCAGCAAGCACAGTCCACATAAAAATAGGACGCTTAACTCCCCATACCAAGAATATCTCCGAGGGATGAGCCCCAGTGGTGTAGTGGTTGTGTGCGAGACTGCGGCCCACTGGGTTGGCAGTTCAAATCCAGCAACCACTCTCCAGGAGCAAGGCTGGGCCTCCTCCTCCCACCAGAGGGCAGTGATGCCCCCCCCCAAAACAAACAAACATACAAAGATTATCCCAGAAAAGAGTGTCATTAGATTTCAATTCTGTCCAAGATTGTTTCAAAGCTGTTTGCCAAGCTTCCCTATCTCTTTTAAGCCATTGCCTTCTTTTTAATGAAATAATAAACATGGAACTCCTGTATTCAAAAGGACACTTGAGGAATATCTACGATTTTCTGGCTGCTTTTTTGGTGGGAAGAGGAAGCGGAATTACTTCTAGTCTAGACATGAACTGACCACTGGGAAAATGCCAGTGGGTCACCACTGTCAGTCCAATGCCATATGAATTAGCCCTGGAAGTTATGCCTTAATGTTAGAATACAACAGGAATGTGTGAGCGGTGTAGCAAACAAGAAGCTAGGTACCAGTGGATACCATTCTGTTGCATAATTGTAACATGACGTGCGGTTGCAGACTGATTGCTAAGCAGGTTGGTTGACAGAAGATAGCAAAGAATATGGGCAATTTCTCTATGCCACACAAGGCAGAGAGGATACAAAGGCGAAGGGCTTACCATCTTCCCGCATCAGCTTTCAGCTGTCTGTTCTGCCACCTGCCAGGTGTGAGCCATTTTGTGCCTCATTCATTCTGGGGTTAAGGAGCAAAGTGGTGCTTAATGTCCTCTGGCCCTACATTGAAACACCCCCCCCCCACACACACACACACACACACACCTGATGATTTTAGATATTGTAGGCCCACCTACGTAACAGGTGCTAATGACAGTACAAATGAGTAGCGTTCCTGAATGTTCCATGCAAGGTTGAGTAAAGCAGGGTCACTTACCTCAAGTTCAGACGTTGTGAAGCTGAGAATAAGTACATCTCTACCTTTCACTCCATGGTTTAAATGATGTATTGTCACCTCCTCCGTATAAAAAGCTCAGTGTACCTTGACTTCCTCAGTCAGGTCTCAGTTCTGGGAGAAAAGAATGTCAACCCTATTATGGTTACTGTTTGAGCTACCTAGTGAGGAGATGCTATGGTCCTCCATAAATTAAGGTACTCCACACTGCCTCACACACCTTCTCTTTTTTAGCTTGTATTTATTGAGTCATTTCTTTCTGCTAGTGACAGTGTGTGATATGTGTAAAATGGATAGTCACATTTAATATTCTTAATAACCCTAAAAACGTAGTAGCCCTCTACCTGGCCTTACAATGGGGAAAGTGGAAGACTTACATAAGTTATTTGCTCAAAGTCCCATAAGTTGTCAGTGCAGAGATGGGGGAGGCACGCCCAGATCTCATGGATATAAACGTATCAAATTTCCTCCAAACCTCCCAGGAAGTGGTGGATATCATTGATAACACACTTACAGAAATCAAAAAGGCTGCCATGCAGTCAGTGCTGACTCAATCAACCCCCTTTGGGTTTCCGAGACTGTTTGTGGGAGTAAGAAGCCCCACTTTCTCCTGAGCTGCCGATGGTTTCCAACTGCCGACCAGGTGGGTCACAGCCCAATATGTAGTAACCGCTACACCAGAGAGTTGCAATTACTGTACTGGAAATATAGAAAAATAAGCACTTTTTTTAGTCATGCTGGAACATCTCAATTTTAGACAAAGCTGAGCCAAAGCTAGCTCACTAAAAACCTGATAAAAAAGACAACTCTTGGGCTGAGCCACAGTGGCGTCAGTGGTTGAGTGCGGGACTGCGGCCCGCGGGCTTGGCGGTTCAAATCCAGCAGCGGCTCTCAGGAGCAGCACTGGGTAGCGCTCACGACAACCAGAGGCAGTGATGCCCACAAAAACAAAACAAAACAAAAACAAAAAAAAAGACAACTCTTGGTTCAAGGTTAGGAGTGGTGTAAAAATGGTACCAAAAATTGTACTCTCATCCTGTTGTGATGGTGAAAAACACTCCAGTATTTTTAGATTACTCTTAAAGTTCATCTTTCTCCCCAAGAATAAATTTTATATTCTTTTATCATATTTACACATACCGCCTACCATTTAGAATCCCAGGGAAGAAGACTTAGGCCAATTTCTGATCCATGTGTTCATTAGAAACTTTGTCTTACAGAAGAAAACACTGTTGTTGTTGTTGTTATTGTTGTTTTTCTTTTGCATACTTTAAAATTTTATATAAATTATACAAAGCCTAATGCTCCTTTCACTCAGCATGTGCTTTTGAGATTTATTCATATTGCATGTGGCAGTATTTCATTCCTTGTTACTGAATATTCTGTTGTATATTTGTTTTTCTCTTGTTGGTAGACACTTGGGCTGTACTGACTTTTTTTACTATTATGAATAAAGCTGCTATGACGATCTTGTTGTAGACGTATGTCTATTATTTCCCTTGGATAAATAGCTCAGAGGTGAGGAATACTGGGTTGAAATCCAGTGACATTGGGTTTGAGGTGGAAAGATAGGTGTATGTTTAGTTAAATAAGAAGCTGTTGTGGTTGTGCAGGGGACTGCAGCCCACTGGCTTGGC